>KN483068.1:1490-23817 GCA_000787095.1 Periophthalmodon schlosseri | reverse complement strand
GGTCTCTGGTCTAATCTCTGGTCTCTGCTCTGAACCTGGTCCAAAATGTGAGTGATAAATTGGTTTAATCAGAACATTACAGAACAGTTAGTCCTCCTCTCCCCCCTCCTTTCCCTCCCCTCCCCCTCCTCCACCTCCTTTCTTTCCCCTCACTCTTCTTCCTCCTCCTCTCTCTCCTCCTCCTCTTTCCTCTCCCTCTCTCCCTCCTCCTCCTCTGTGTGGTTCAGAGACAAAACAAGTTGATACATTTACATTTCTGTTGGATTGTGTCAAATTCTTCTTGCTGAGTTGATTCAAACACACAGCTGACACACAGCTTGGCGTTCGGATCACAGCGTCACATGGTTTTCATATTAAACGTCTGCAGGAGATATGCCCCTTTTTACACCAGGAAGTACAGAGACCACGATCAGAGACGTTTGTGTTTCCTATTCAACCTACTTTAAATATCAGCCCCATGTTTTCAGATGTAAAACTCATCGAGCTCAATGGAACAACTACGCCCAGTGTTTATGCTGAGTTTATACCGAGACTACGATCCATATGTGAATCATTTATTCAATACACATGGAGAATAATGTGTCTTTTTGCTTTTAAAAAAAAAAAATAAAAAAATAATAATAATAATAATAATAATAATAAAAAATAAAATAATAATAATACTAAATGCAGATAAAATACAGTTACTTCCAGTGGTGGATGAAGTAAAGCAAGTAAAAGTACAGATACCGAAGCACAAAAAAACTCAAGTAAAAGTAAAAGTATCACATGAAAAAATCTACTTAAGTAAAAGTATTAAAGTACCTAAAAATGTACTTAAAGAGTAAAAAGTAAACATATTCTTATTCTGAGATCTTACAAATCTTCAGATGTACTGATTTTTGTACAGATTTGTTCTGAATTTTGTTGAACGGAAACAACTGAATCAGTCTCTTTTTCCAGCTGTTTTTATATTTTTTTATATATATTTTTGTTTTGCTCAAATTATGAACGTGTTAAAAATAAACCCCTCGGCCTTTTCAGCAGGTGCCAGACAATAATAAAAATACTTTTACTTTTCAGAGGAGTAGAAAGTACAGATACTGCTCTCAAATGTAGTGAAGTAAAAGTAAAAAGTATCCACTGTAAAATACAGATACCTAACATTTGTACAGTACTTTACAACTTGTACTTTGTTACTTTCCACCACTGGATACGTCTGTATGTTTAAGATAATACTACAGGCATAAAGTATCATTAGTTTTATTAGTTTTTTTTTGTTGATTTGATTATTTTTAGACTCTGGAGGCAAAAATGAGACTATGGGAGATGTTTTCTATTATTGGAAAACACTGTCTAAGCCTGAAGTCAAATCTAAAAATCCTGCTTTTCTGCGTAGATCCACACAGAGTCAAAGTGATCTGTGTTTTTCTGCACAGTTATCACGCTCTGAGCCATGGCCCCTCTGCGGATCTCCGTCTGCTCCTTTGGGTCCCGAGGAGATCCTGCACCGCCCGCTGAGTCCACACGAGGGCGACACTTCTCACACTCCTGTTACGTCACGCGATCTGTTATTTAACCCACAGTTTAATCCTTTGACTTTATAAATAAGGTTTAACCAGAGCTTTGTGTCTGAGGGAGTTTAGTGCCCCTGAAAAAGTCAAATGCACAAATGTTTTTTGTTTTTGTTTTTTTCCCCCTGATCATTTCTATAGTTCTCCAACTGCAGCATCTGGGAGGGCATCTGACACACAACAACATCTGCAGATTAACTAGAGACATTTGACCTGCTCCCATCTCAGTCTAACACTACAGGGATACAGGAGGATGGGAGGGCATCTGACACACGAGCAGAGGTGGTAGAGGAGCCAAAAATTGTAGTAGTAATTAAGTAAAAGTACAAAGTAGTTGTCCAAGAAATGACTCAAGAATGAGTAAAAAGTATTTGGGAAAAATACTGCTAAGAGTAACTTAAAAGGTACTGTCTGGACATAAAATCTTTATATTCTGAAGTAAATTTAATGTGAAGGACAAAAATCAGTTTTGTTTTGTTTTTTTCAAACAGACAAAAAAACGAGACAAAATAAATCATATCTGAAGGAGCTGCAAGAAACACAAATGTTCAAATCATTTAATTTTGTTACACAAGGCTTTTGTCACTTTAAACTGACTCACAGAGGGAAGAGAAAGCACAACTTTTACAAAGTGAGAGTAACGTTACTTCAAAATAATATTACTCAAGTAGAAGTACAAAGTAGTTGGCCAAGAAATGACTCAAGAACGAGTAAAAAGTATTTGGGAAAAATGCTACTAAGAGTAACTTAAAGAGTAACTGTCCGGACGTAACATCTTTATATTCTGACGTAAATATAATGTGAAGGACAAAAATCTGTTGTTTTTTTTTCCAAACAGACACAAAAATGAGACAAACTAAATCATATCTGAAGGAGCCAGAAACACAAATGTTTAAATTTCATGTAATTTTGTTACATAAAATTCAAGTCACTTTAGACTGACTCACAGAGGGAAGAGGAACCACAGCTTTTACTCATGTGAGAGTTACACTGTACAACATATTAGTCAAGTTGTTTGAATAAAAATATTGCTCAAGTAGGAGTAAAACGGTGCTACGGGACGGTGGGAGGGCATCGGGTTTGTTGGTGCAGTGCGCACTGGCTCCTCTAGGGCGCGCTCTCAGTAGCTGGAGCCTTTAGCCTTGAGCCGCAGTGTTCCTCGTTAGCTCTGGGTTAGATTTAGCTCATCTTTAGCCTCATTTGGACCGAATAAACTCAGAATCCCGGGTCCGTGAGCGGAACCGAGCCTCAGACAGACCGAGGACAAACCGGATTCTCCCGAACAGAACCGAACCGGACCGGAGCCATGCCCGAGAGTGAGTCTTTACGGTCCTTTAGCGTTAGCTTCGCACTTAGCCGTTAGCATGCTAGCTCCGCAGTAAACACAAACAAGCACAACTGAGTCTTTAAACCCCGCAGATGTTCTGAACGCGCAGGATTCCAGTGAGATTCGATCACAAACAGCAGAGTGAGCGCCGCAGAGTTTAATTTAGACTTTAAAACATTCAGATCTGTGCAGAGAACGTCGCACGTTTAGTGTTTATTTCCCATAAGAGTCATTCCACTTCCAAACACGAGCCAAAGCCAAACTCTGCACGTGATGATGTGAGTCCAAACCGTAGATTATAAACAGACTGTGGCACAAACCCAGATCCAGAGGCGCTCGCTGATGTTCCTCTGGAGTCTGTGGTGCTTTGTTGAAATTATTGTCACTCTTTTAATAATCGCGTTAATCTGTTCAGTTACACACACACACACACACACACACACACACACACATGTTCTGTTACACACATGTTCTGTTACACACATGTTCTGTTACACACATGTGATTTACAGTTTGTGTTTCAGCCGAGAGTTACTCCAACCCTTTGGCTCCAGAGGGACACGATGTGGACGACCACCGCGCCGCCGCTCAGTGAGTACTACTACTACTATTGCTACTCCTAATACTAATACTACTATCACCACTGCTAACTACCTCACTGTGTCGCCGCTCAGTGAGTACTACTACTACTACAACTTATACTACAGCAAAATACTACCATCACTACTTCGAACTATCTCGCCACACCACAGCACAGTGAGATACTAATACTACTAATGATGCTCCTTCTGCCTTTACTACTACTACTTTTACTGCTGCTACTACTGCTACTATTAATGCTGCTACTGCTACTACTGCTACTATTACTGCTACTACTGCTACTACTGCTACTACTGCTACTACTGCTACTACTACTACTGCTACTACTGCTACTACTAATACTACTATCACCACTGCTAACTACCTCACTGCGTCGCCGCTCAGTGAGTACTACTGCTACAACTTATACTACAGCAAAATACTACCATCACTACTGCGAACTATCTCGCCACAGCACAGCGAGATACTAATACTACTAATGATGCTCCTTCTGCCTTTACTACTACTACTACAAATACTACTCCTAACTACAACTACGACATTGTGCCGTCAATCAGTGAGATGCTACTGTTATTAATACTTACTACTACTGCTAAATATTGACCTGGATGTGGCTAACTACTTCAACTACCACACTGCGCTGCTGCTGCTATTACTACTACGAAACTACTTTGAACACTGCAAACTACCTCTACTAAACTACTGAGATACTACTGATACACTAACTACTACTACAAATACTACTACCATTACTGCAAGTACGAACTTACTAGTGCAGTATTCCTTTAGTTGTTTAGTCGATTAATCGGTTGATGGTGATGATGATACAGCAGCAGAAAGAGAAGTGACAGAGTGAGTTAGCTGAAGATTTGGTATTTTTTGGTATTTATATGTAAAAAAGCAGATTAAACTCACAAGTTGAATCTGTTTTTATATAAATACATTATTTCCTAGCACTTTTTTCTGCATAAATAGTAGTTTTTGCATGAACTCCCCCTGCAGGTGTAGTCTCGAGAGTGCAGTTTAGGTCAGATACACAGATTTACGGAATAGCTTTAAGAGTTTTTATCTCACACGATTTAAAAGCAAAGGCAAAAAATATGTTTAAAAAGTGAAACTGTTTCTACACTTTTACGTACTTCTTTGTTTGTTTGTTGTGTCTAGGGCCAAACTGACCAACGATGACTTCAGAAAGCTGCTGATGACCCCCAGGGCGGCGCCGTCCTCAGCCCCGCCCTCCAAGACCAGGACACATGAGTGAGTTTCAGATACAGGAGAACGGCTCAGCTCCACTGTCTCCACTAGTGCTGTCACGATACTAAAATGTCCAGCTCGATTTCCATACTAAGGAATAGACTTGATACTTGATACCGATTCTGATACCACAATAGTAATAAAAAAACACTTTTTCCTTTGACAGTAGAATGTGATTTTCCATATTAAATGTTCGTACATTGTTTTCTATCCCCATGTGTCTTATATCCGTGTGTCCCTCAGTGTCCAGTAGGTTCATAGTGTCCAGGGGTGTAAACTAGTCTATGTGTCTTATACTTGTGAAAGATACAGAGAGAGATCATTATAAACATATTCAGAAAAGGTTCATTTCTGTCCTGTGAATGGGACTTTCTTAGTATTGATACCTGCTCAAATGAGTATCTAGTTTCGATACTAGTTTTAGTATCGATTAGTATCTGATTTTCGATACTTTTGACAGGCCTAGTCCCCCCTCTCCAATCCAAATGTCCCTAAATTAAAGCTATGGCCCTACGTACTCCATAACAAAGTTACATTCATTATTATTATTATTATTATTATTATTACTGGTTAATAAAGCTGCCATGTTTTTTCCTAGAATGCCACGGGACTATAACGAGGACGAGGATCCCGCCGCCCGCAGGAGGAAGAAGAAGAGGTGATGTCATTCGTAAAACTTCAGAGGCCGCCATCTTTATTTTGTCCCTTAGCAGTTGATATGTTTTGTATTGTGTGACTTTATAATAACATAGATCAGCAAAACGGCGTAAAATGGCCCTTTAAATAATGTTGTTTCCTCGTCACAAACAGACCTGGAGTTGTGTTTTGTTTCATTCACATGTTTAACACACAAACCCTGCAGATTTAGGCTGAGTTTTTCTTTCAAACAGTAAATACTCTGTTCACCTTGTGATTGTCATCATGTGGTAATACAAGAAGTGCTCCACTGTGTTTTTAAACTCCACACACCTTCACTAGAATCATCTGGATAATTTCAGACCTGGAATTGCCAATCTCTACTGAACTAAAGGTAAAAGGAGCTGTTAACTTGAAAACTATCACTTCATGACATCACAAGGTGGAACAGAGCGTTTTGAGCTTTGGAGATGTAGACAGACTAATAATAAAGTGTTACTCAAACATGTGTGAATGAAACAAAACACAACTCCAGGTCTGTTTTTGAGGAGGTAACGGCGTTAGAACATGGCTTAAACCTCACAAGAGTGAGTTTTGTGTGATACAGGAGCTTTAATATTAAAGTATTGTATTTTTGTTTTTCAGTTACTATGCGAAGCTCCGGCAGCAGGAGATGGAGAGAGAGAGAGAACTGGCGGAGAAATACAGAGACAGAGCACGAGAGCGACGAGACGGAGTCAACAAAGACTATGAAGAAACAGAGCTGATCAGTACTACGGCTAACTACAGAGCCGTGGGGCCGACAGCAGAGGCGTGAGTCCAGCTACACCCTAAACCCTAAACCCTAAACCCCACACCCCACACTAGGGCTGGGCCATATGGCCACAAAATGAAATCTAGATTTTTTTTTTTGCACACACTGGACCATTACAATTTTAATCAGTTTCAGCTGAGTGTTTCAAACAGGGGAAGCTCCATATACTATTTTTAAAGAAATTATAAACTGCCTTCAGTCACATTTGTATAATGTGTATAGTGTATAATTTTAATAGTTTCAATTAGAATGAGATTTTTTACAATCCCAATTGTTTGACTGCATAATAACCCTGCTTTGCAAATAAGAAAGTCATGAGTAAACTTCAGTTTCATAATAGTCCTTGATTTTACGAGTTTGCAATTTTTCAGAATCTCAATTATTAAAAACACAAATTCATGTAATTAATTTGATTAATTGCCCCTCCCTACCCTACACCCTAATAAACCCTACACCCTAATAAACCCTACACCCTAATAAACCCTACGCCCTAATAAATCCTACACCCTGATAATAATAATAATACGCCCTAGCGACCCCTAGGCCCTAACAAACCTTATGCCCTAACAAACCCTATGCCCTAACAAACCTTATGCCCTAACAAACCTTATGCCCTAACAAACCTTATGCCCTAACAAACCTTATGCCCTAACAAACCTTATGCCCTAACAAACCTTATGCCCTAACAAACCCTACGCCCTACAAACCCTACGCACAAACCCCTACGCCTTACAAACCCCTACGCCTTACAAACCCCTACGCCTTACAAACCCCTACGCCCTACAAACCCCTACGCCCTAACCCTACACCTTCGAACACAACGAAGAAACAGATCTCTAATAACCCCTGAACCCTAATAACCCCTGAACCCTAATAACCTTTTAAAACACAGACCCAGTAACCCTAATAAGAATCCCAGTAAAGCCCTCTGGAAGAGAACTGAAATGAAATGAACTAAAATGAATAAACCGTTGTACTAAACCAAAACACTTTTCGTTATCTGTCCCACAGCTCATCTCCACCAGGGGGAATAAAAACGCTTATTATAGCTTTTGTTCATTTCACATTCATTAAAGTGGCTCTATGTGATGATTTTGTTTCAGAGATAAATCTGCGGCGGAGAAGCGTCGTCAGCTGATCCAAGAGTCCAAGTTCTTGGGAGGTGACATGGAGCACACTCACTTGGTGAAAGGTCTGGACTTTGCGCTGCTGCAGAAGGTGAGAGACAAAATGGCCGCCGCACACACTCTGGTTATGACATCACTGCAGTATATATTATGATTATAACTTACAATTAATAACTCGAAACTGAATACTCATTTGAGCAGGAATCGCTACGAAAAAAGTCACATTCACTGGACAGAAATGAACCTTTCCTGAGTTGGAAATTTTAGCATCGTAACAACACTAGTTATGACATAATTAAAGTGTATGTTCTGAGCATACACTGTCTAAGTGTATTTGTGAGTTAATCCCTGGTGTTTGTGTGTCAGGTGCGAGCGGAGATCACCAACAAAGAGAAGGAGGAGGAGGACATGATGGAGAAGGTCCAGAAGGAGGCCAAGTACGAAGCGCTGGCTCCGTCAGACACAATACAACAAGACAATCACAAAATCACAGTCTTATACACACTCACGGTGATACAGTATTAAAGTGCGTATGACAGGTTTTTATCATTCTCAATTTTTGACTTAATTTGGTGGAATAAACCAGTTGTAAATATAAATTATACTTTTACACCAGTCAAAAAGCAATTTGTGAAGAAAGGATCAAAAACACGTTGAAAGTTACAGGAAGTAGAGAGTGTGATGTCATCAGTGTGGGACTCTCTACAATAGAACTGATGACATCACACTGATGACATCACACTGGGAGAATTCCATCCAAAAGTTCGGCACAATTTTACGCAAGAAACACATTTTTTTCTGATACTTAAATTATTATTTAAACAAAATCAGGTGTTTTTGTTTACTTTTATTTGTCAAATAATAATCTCTGTGACGTTAGAGGAGTTTTGGCCCAGTGTACGACATGGTTGCTAGGTAACGGTTATGGAATTCTCCAGGGTGATGTCATGATTTCCAACCAGGAAGTAAAATTTGAAACCTAAAACATTTCCAAACTAGGCAATTTTTATTTTATTTTTTTTTAGTAAAATCTAATCTAATGATGATAGTTCAACCTGTCACACGCACTTTAAGCCGGGTCTCCACTGGGCATCTGCGACAAAATATTTCTGATCGTGGGGTCGTAGCTAAAAGTCGTGCGTGTTTGGTCTCAGCGTGAGACCGGGACAAAGATCAAACTGCCGTACAACCAAACGCGAGCTGCGACTGGTACATGGTGCAGAGTGAGCCTTCCTGTCACTGCGACAATCTGTGTGACCAACAGTAAACACAAGAGCTCCTCCGTGAACAGGACCGTCTCTCCCCTTTTAACCTTTCGTTTACTCACGTTTACAAACACCAAAACGCTGCTAGCCTCAGCTAACCAATTTAATTTTATTCATATAACACGTTTTATATGAAGCACTTTGGGCAGCTGAAGTTGTATTTAAATGTGTTATGTTTGTGTTTCAGGAAAGAGGTGGAGCCAGAGGAGAAGATGGAGTTTAAGACACGACTCGGTGGGAATACACCACAAACTATTCACTGGAACATGCTAAGCTAAAACATGCTAAGCTATTCACTAGAACAAGCTACACTACACCTTAATTTTTTCACATTTTTTAATTATAAACATTTTACTGTTAATTATAGTTATAATTAAAACACGCTACACTAGAACACGCTTCACTATTCACTGTAGTAGTAGTGAAGCGTAGTAGTAGTAGTAGTAGTAGTAGAGGTAGACGGTTCTATCCCCATTCATACCAGTGCTTTCTGTTATAGTGTCCTTGGTCCAAACAGTGGTAGTAGTAGTACTGGTAGTTGTAGGACTGGTAGTAGTACTGGTAGTGGTCTAACAGCATATTGTGTTTCAGGGAGGAACATTTACCGTGTGGTGTTCCGCTCGGGCCAGTCTGAGAGGAACGAGCTGTTTCTTCCCGGGAGAATGGCGTATGTGGTCGACCTAGAGGACGAGTTTACCGACACCGACATCCCCACAACCCTCATCCGGAGCAAGGCCGACTGTCCGACTATGGAGGTATATACTACTACTACTACTATTACTGTTACTACTACTACTACTACTACAACTACTACTACACCGACATCTCCTCCACCCTCATCTGGAGCGAGGCCGACTGTCCTACTATGCAGTGTCATTGAGGTACATGTACTACTACTGTGTATGTAAATGTACTGGTACTTTCTGGAGTCCCCAGCGCTGAGATACACACAGTGACACTGCCCCCTGCTGTCCTCCTGTGGACATGACTCTGTCCTAAATGTAGGACCTCACTGGACACGCTCAATAGGTTAGATTTAGTCAAGTTGTTTTTTTGTTAAATCAAACCTATTCTACAAAATGGACTTTTCAGAGCTTTTGACCATGTTCTAGTTGTTTCCCTTCACCATTTGTATTTGGACCGATTCGTGCATGTTTGATTAATCTTTAATCGCTTATTTTCAAGACGTCATTGCTACGATCTGCCCCACTGTGTCATACTTACGTTTTATTCTCTTAATCGCTGATACTCGTAGGATTCGGCAGCGTTGCGCAGTCATTTTGGTACAAATGAAAAAAAAAAAATCCACTTTGTTTTATGTCCCACAAATGTGTTAAAGTTTAAACGTGTGATCTCATAATATTAAATGAATAAGACACATTTAAAAGGTGGCGTTGAGTGTCTAAAAGGCTCCTGATAAATAAAATGTATTATTATTATTAAAACCTTAATGTTTTTGTCCTGTTTTAGGCGCAGACGACGCTGACGACCAACGACATCGTGATCTCCAAACTCACTCAGATCCTGTCCTACCTCCGAGCGGGAACCAGGAACAAGAGGCTCAAGAAGAAAGATAAAGGTACAGTATGAACCCTACACCCTACCTCCTACCTCCTACACCCTACCTCCTACCTCCTATCCCCTACATCCTATCCCCCAACCCCAGAGCAGGTAACCCTAACCCAGAGTGGGGACCAGGAACAAGAAGAAAGACACAGCTACTACACTACCTCCTACCTCCTACTCACTACCTCCTACACACTACCTCCTACTCACTACCTCCTACCTCCTACACACTACCTCCTACTCACTACCTCCTACCTCCTACACACTACCTCCTACTCACTATCCCCTTCCTCCGACCTACTTGCTATCTTTTATCTCCTACCTCCTATTCGCTATCCCCTAACTCCTACTCACTATCCCTTACTTTCTACAGCCTACCTTCTACTCACTATCTCTTACCTCCTACTCACTAGCCCCTACCTCCTACAGCCTACCTCCTACTCACTAGCCCCCTACGTCCTACTTCTACAGGATTATTATCATTAATTATCATCATCATTGCTGTCTGTGGCTCCTCCTCTCATTACCTCACCTGTCTGTGTTTCAGGTAAACTGGACGACAAGCGTGCTCCAGAGGCCGACCTCAGGTGAGTCCTGCTCCAGTCTCTAGTTCTAGTTTAGTCCTGGTTTGGTCCTGGTTTAGTCCTGGTTTAGTCCTGATTTAGTCCTGATTTAGTCCTGATTTAGTCCTGATTTGGTCCTCCTTTAGGACTCATTTCGACTGGTTGATCGCCGATACAAGTGGTCGAAATGAGTTTCCTCCGCAGGGTGGCTGGGCACTTCCTTAGAGATAGAGATGAGGAGCTCAGTCACATGGGAGGAGCTCGGAGTAGAGCCGTTGCTCCTCCACAGTGAGAGGAGCCAGCTCACGTGGCTCGGACAGCCGATGTCCCATCATGTCCCACCGGAAGGAGGCCCCGGGGAAGACCCAGGACACGCTGGAGGGACTATGTCTCTCGTCTGGCCTGGGTACGACTTGGGGTCCCACCGGAGGAGCTGTCTGGGGTGAGGGAAGTCTGAGAGTCCCTGCTTAGACTGCTGCCCTTGTGACCCGGCCCCAGATAAGCGGAAGAAAATGGATGGATGGTCCCGCTTCAGTCCCACTTCAGTATTGGTTCAGTTCCACTTCAATCTTGGTTCAGTCCCACTTCAGTCCCGCTTCAGTCCCGCTTCAGTCTTGGTTCAGTCCTGCTTCAGTCCTGGTTTAGCCCATAGCCTAGACTTCCCCGATTCTCCTCTCATCCTCATGTTTTTGTGTTTTTTTCAGTATCTTTGACGACATCGGAGACTACATCCCAACCTCGTCCAAGTCCAGAGAGAAGGAGCGCCACCGCGAGCGAGAGAGGGAGCGAGAGAGGGAGAGAGACAGAGAGAGGGACCGGGAGAGGGAGAGAGAGAGGGAGCGGGAGGAGAAGAGCCGACACAGCTACTTCGACAAACCACGAGGGGGCGCTGAGGAGCAGGTCAGAACTAATGAACATCCAGGGAGGGCATCTGACACACGTTTGCATTAGACTTTATATTTTCACTCTTGGGGGTTAATAAAGTTTTAATATTTTGCTCTTCTGTTTTCCAGGCATTGGAGGTGGACACAGGTGAGACTCTTTAAGTCCTGGTTTAGTCCTGGTTTAGTCCCAGTTTAGTCCCGGTTTAGAACTTGTTTAGACCTGATTTAGATCCTCCTGAACCAGTTTTGCTTGTGTTCAGGTCCTGGATCGGTCCGAGATCAGATCAAACTCATCAACGAGAAGTTCGCTGGAGCTGCAGGACCCCAATGGAACCAGGAGGCATATCCTTCACTGAACTGGTCCTGGTTTGGTCCTGGTTTGGTCCTGGTTTGGTCCTGGTTTAGTCCTGGTTTAGTCCTGGTTTAGTCCTGGTTTAGTCCTGGTTTGGTCCTGGATTGGTCCTGGATTGGTCCTGGATTGGTCCTGGTTTAGACCTGGTTTAGACCTGGTTTAGACCTGGTTTAGACCTGGTTTTAGGCTTAGTTTGGATTCTAATTTACGTTATGTAGTCTTGGTTTAGTTCTGGGTTGGTTCTAGTTTAGTCCTGGTTCTTCGGGATGCACCGATATCGATACTGGTATATCCTTTAACTGGATATAATGAGGTCATTTACAGAATGATTTTGGCCTTGAACGTCTCATAATGTTTGAGCTTTGATTCATGAAGCTGTTCAGTGATGTTAAAGGTAAAGATCAGTTACAGAACATTTGGATCTCTTGTGTAATAAGAAACATTTTCCGTCCCCACACAGGTACTACTTAAAGGTGAAGTATCAATATCAGTATCGGAACTGAAAAAGTTGCATCGGTGCATAGTCGGTGTCCTAGTTTGGGTCCCGTTATAGACCCGTTATAGACCCGTTATAGACCCGTTATAGACCCGTTATAGTCCCGTTATAGACCCGTTATAGACCCGTTATAGTCCCGTTATAGTCCCGTTATAGTCCCGTTATAGTCCCGCTATAGTCCCGCTATAGTCCCGCTATAGTCCCGCTATAGTCCCGTCATAGTCCCGTCATAGTCCCGTCATAGTCCTGGTTTAGTCCTGGTTTAGTCCTGGTTTGGTCCTGGTTTGGTCCTTAATATCTCTGCACTGGGTCTCGGAGGGACAGCAAAGAGCAGCTCGGAGACTTCTTCGGAGGGTCCAACTCCTACGCCGAGTGTTACCCAGCAACGTAAGAATCTAACCCACAACCTCCTCACTGAGAGGAGGGGACGGGATAACCACT
This sequence comes from Periophthalmodon schlosseri, assembly GCA_000787095.1. Classification (NCBI taxonomy): domain Eukaryota; kingdom Metazoa; phylum Chordata; class Actinopteri; order Gobiiformes; family Gobiidae; genus Periophthalmodon; species Periophthalmodon schlosseri. Next base: position 10,939 of record KN483068.1, on the reverse strand, counting down.
CTGCCACAGTCGTGCACACTCAGGTTGCGGGTTAGACTCCTGATCTCTTTCTCTGTTCTGTAGAATGGACGATCTGGCGGTGGACAGTGACGAGGAGGTGGACTACAGTAAAATGGACCAGGTGCCTACATTTCCCAGCAGCCCTTGCTCCTGTCGTGATGACATCATGAGCTCATTTAAATGTTTAAATGTTTTTAGGGGAATAAGAAGGGTCCTCTGGGACGCTGGGACTTTGACACTCAGGAGGAGTATTCAGACTACATGAACAACAAGGAGGCTCTGCCCAAGTACGTGCTGCTCCCTACACCCTGTACCCTACCTCCTAGCCCCTGTACCCTACCTCCTAGCCCCTGTCCCTTCCCCCCTAGCCCCTGTACCTTACCTCCTAGCCCCTGTACCCTACCTCCTAACCCCTGTACCCTACCTCCTAACCCCTGTACCTTATCTCCTCACACTTAACCCATGACTCCTAACCTGTATCCTACCTGTAGCACATGAACAACACGGAGGCTCTGCCCAAGTCCGTACTGCTCCCTACACCCTGTCTCTCCTGTCTCCTAATACCTACCTCCTAACACCTACCAGTTCCAGTAGATCTTATAGATTACACAGTATTATTAGTACTAGTATTTTTGTAGTAGTATTCTTGTATATTTTTCACAGTACATTTGTGTATTTTTGCAGTAGTATTTAGTGGTACATATGTAGATATATTTGTTTGCTTTTAGGGCTGCATTCCAGTACGGTATAAAGATGTCCGAAGGCAGAAAAACGCGACGATTCAAAGAAACCAACGAAAAAGCCGAACTGGACCGACAGTGGAAGAAGATCAGCGCTGTGAGTGTTTGGACATCGACTTAAGACCGGGTTTAGTTTGGATTTAGACCTGGTTTAGTCCTGTTCTAGACCAGGTTCAGTCTGGGTTTAGTCCAGGTTTAGTCCTGTTCTAGACCACGTTTAGTCTAGTTTTAATCGTCTTCTGAACCCGGGTCAGTCTTGGTTTAGACCTGGTTTAGACCTGGTTTAGACCTGGTTTTAAACTGGTTTAGAACTGGTCTAGAACTGGTCTAGAACTGGTCTAGTCCTGGTCTAGTCCTGGTCTAGTCCTGGTCTAGGTGGTCTTTTATTTATTTATTTTTTTTTTCCAGATCATTGAGAAGAGGAAGAAGATGGAGGCGGACGGGTGAGTCTCCACCAATCACAGCTCAGATCTTATGACATTTATCACAAATCTGAGACAAAGTGAAAAGTACCAAGAGTTTATCCAGTTTGACTCACCAGAACTCTTTTTTTCTCTCTCCTTCGCCCGCATCTCCTCCCCTTACCTCCTTGCCTTCTTCCCTCGCCTCATCTCATTCCCTTGTCTCCTTCCCTTGCATTTTCTCCTTGTCTCCTCCCTTCGCCTCCTCCTCTTTCCTCCTCCCCTCGTCTCCTCCCCTCGTCTCCTTCCCTTCTTACCTCCTTGCCTTCTTCCCTGCCCCCTTGTCTCCTTTCCTTGCATTCTCCCCTTGTCTCCTCCTCTCGTCTCCTTCCCTTTCCTCCTCGTTTCCTCCCCTCATCTCCTTTTCTTGCCTCCTCGTCTCCTTCCCTTGCCTCCTCATCTCCTTCCCTTGCCGTCTCGTCTCTTTTCCTTGCCGTCTCGTCTCCTTCCCTCGCCTCCTCGCCTCCTCCCCTCGTCTCCTTCCCTTGCCTCCTTGTCTCCTTCCCTCGCCTCCTTGTTGGCTTCCTCAGGGTGGACGTGAAGAGGCCGAAGTACTGAAGACTCTGCGTTTTTTCTAATAATTATTTGATCAGTGTAAAATGTGTAAAATGTGTTATTGATGAAACTTGTAAATGTGTTTAACAGTGAAAATGGCCAATAAAAACCTTTGACCCCGCCCCTTCTGTTGTGTCGTCCAATCAAAACCTCGGACCCCGCCCCCTCTGTTGTGTTTCCATCTCATTTGATATTACTCGAGTAATTTCTTGGACCTCTACTTTGTACTTAAGTGATAGTTAAAAAGTATTTGGGGAAAAATACTACTCGGGTAAGAGTAACTTAGAGTAACTGTCGGGATGTAACACCTGATTCATGATTTGAAGTGAATTTGAAAGACAAAACATCAAATAGTTCAAAAAATATTTTTCAAAAAATTTTCAAAGGATAAAAATGAGACAAACTAATTCACATCTGAAGGAGCTGCAAGAAACACAAATGTTCAAATCATTTCATTTTGTCGACATAAAACTCAAGTCACTTTAGACTTACAGTGGGAAGAGGAACCACAACTTTTACTCGAGTAAGAGTACTGTTACACTGTAAAATATATTACTAAAGTAGGAGTAAAGGTATGCTGCTAGAAAAGTACTCTCAAAAGTACAATTTCTAGTTACTTAAGTAAATGTAACTGAGTGAATGTAACTGAGTACTGCTGACCTCTGGCATTAGAGAAGATATATGAATCTCATAAATCGTGTCTTTTATTCATGTTTTAAACCGAAATACAACAATAAAATCATTTAAACACACATTAAACAGTTATTTTCTGAGAATGACTCAAGGGAAAGAAAAGGAACTATAAAAGAACAAATCAAAAGAAAAATAAAACATGACTTTGACTGGAGCAGATTTTAACCCTGCGCTCGGCTCTGAGGACACAGACCCCGATCTTTTTGTCCCGGTCGCCTTTTCTGCTCAAACCAAACGCAGGGTCAGGGTTAGGGCATAGACTGTACAAGGAAGTGCACTAAGGGAGTGTGACGTCGCCCACAGCGTTCGGCTCCGAATGAAGCTCTAGCAGTTACAGAGGCGAATTTGGAGCTGGAGTTTGGAATTCCGACTGCGAGTATCATAGCAACCAAAGAACCAATCAGGAGCAAGGCTGTTGAAGGTAAAGTACCTTCCCGCCCCCACACTGCTGGTTTGGAGGGGGGGCAGACGCTTAGCAACACTGTCAATCAAACTTGTTGCTAATGCCAGTGGGAGCGACCTCAGGAAAAGAAGGCGCCTGATTTGTCATTAATGTTCATATCTTGAGTTACTGAAACAATAGTGAAATAAAAACCCCAGGATCATGTAGAGGGTTAATACGAACATTTAAGACCAAAATGATGAGTCTGACAGCAGCAGGTACAGAGAGAGGGGCTATGTTTTTTCAACAGAAAGTGAATTGGAGCCGATGGAGTCGATGCAGTCGCATTGCTCACTTCCTGTTTGGCACGCGGTGACTAGCAGGTTAGTTATGTCCATTTATATTTACAGTTTATGGGTTCAAGTTTCAGGGTTAGGTGTGGGAGCTAAAAAATAAGTATCACAATTTTCTTGGAGCCAGATCACGTTTTGGATTTTATCATGATTCATGTAAACTTAGTATCTTTATAAAACCTTAAAGAGGTAGCTAAAGTCATCTGCTCCTTCTGAGCGATCACACTTCACTGTGATTGGTTAAATCCACCTGTCACTTGCTCAGAGCATTGCCGAGACTGACCACTAGGAGGAGCGGGAGGGTTTCCGGGTTTCTCTGGGTCAGACTCTGGTCCAGACCTGATCCAGGTCTTGGTCCTGGTCTGCATCCTGGTCGCCCTTGGTCCTCCTGAAGCCTGTGAAGGTGGGGCAGATGGGGACTCTGCTCAGGACGGGGACTTTCCGGACCAGGCTCATCCCAAACGGAAACTCGTACGAGGGAGAAGAATCAGAACGAGACGAGGCAGTCCAGATAATGAGCCCCCGCTCCTCCAGAGACCCTGGAACACAGAACCCTGTCAGAACCAGGACTAAAGCAGGTCTAAACTGGGACTAAACCAGGACTAAAGCCAGGACTGACTCAAGACTGAACCAGACCTGAACCCTAACCCACATTGGAACATGGACCTCATTCTGTTTGTAGTAATAAAGTATTGAAGCTGAGCTCAGGTGAGAGGAGGTGGGTTGTTCCTATGGTTACCAGGTATGGTGTTGTCAAGACAAAAGGCGAGGAATCCTCCAACGAACATCTCAGTGGACAGCAGCACGGTCAGTATCTGGTCCAACTCTAGTACTCCTGAAAACAAGAGGATGGGAGGGGATCTGAAACATCTGACGTACAGGGAGGATATCTGATACACATCTGACACACAGGGAGGGCATCTGACGCAAAGGAACAGAGGAGTGGGAGGGCATCTGGCCTACCTGTCTGGATGCAGTTCGGGTGCGAGTCCAGGTAGGTGGGCAGGGTGAGACCGAAGAACATGGAGAACCCCAAAACGAAAAGGTTTCTGCTCGAATTCAAGTCCACGAGCTGAAGATTAGAGAGTCCCACTGCTGTGATCATCCCTAAAAACAAACCAGGACTAGACCAGGACTTAATCAGGACTAGACCAGGACTAGACCAGGACTAAACCAGGACTAGACCGGACTAGACCTCCCTAAAAACAAACCAGGACTAGACCAGGACTTAATCAGGACTAGACCAGGACTAGACCAGGACTAAACCAGGACTAGACCAGGACTAGACCAGGCCTTAACCAGGTCTAAACCAGGTCTAAACCAGGTCTAGACCAGTTCTAGACCAGGACTTACCAAACAGGGTGCAGAACATGCCTCCGAGGATTGGATCTGGTAAAGAGGCAAAGAGGGCCGTGAACTTCCCCACAGACCCGAGCAGGAACATGATCCCGGCCCCAAACTGAACCACGCGCCGACTGCCCACCTGAGACCAGAGACTGGGATTAGACCTGAGACCGGACCAGAAAACAAGTTTAGACCAGGTTTAGACCTGAGACCAGGGGTAGACCAGGGACTGGGGTTTAGATCAATACCAAAAATGAGACCAGAACAATGTTAAGAATCAAGGTTAGAATCTTCTGAGGATCCAGAGACGGTCAGAGACGTGACATGAAACATACTGACCACAGACTGTACCACAGACGTCACCCACAGCGTCTGGCTCCAAATGAAGCTCGTCGAGGCTAGAGCAGTTTTAACGGCTAATCTGGAGCCCAGTTCCATATTTGGAATTCCGACCGCGAGTATCATAGCAACGGCGTCCTATCTTATCTTGATTTTGAGACAAAATGGTGAAAATAAAAACACCAGGGGCAGGTTGGAGCGGGTCATTTTTTCACAGAAGAAAAATATGTAGGCTATTATTACTATAGCCTATAAAATATTTGAAAACAAACTAATATTCATCTACATTATTATCAGACATTATAAAACCTATATTTGATTTGAGTGGCATTCCGCACCACATCAGCCAGTTACAACCATTTGCCACAGTAAACGGAGCCAAAAAGAAGCAAGATTTGGAGATGGAAGATGAGGTATTACTTTGTTTTGAAAGAAAACTGCAGTGGAGTGGGTTAAAACCAACATTTTAAAGTCAGAATGACAAGCCTGACCGCAGTTAGAGAGGGGCCACGGTTTTTCAGTAGAGAGTGAATTGGATCCAGAGTTGATGGAGTCGGAAGTGCGCCCATGATCACTTCCTGTTTGGAACGCGGCGGCTAGCGGGTTAGCTATGTGCATTTATATGTACAGTCTACGCTCTGGACCTCTGTGTGACCCCTGCATGACCTCTGACCTTGGTGATCCCCAGGACCCCGATGTTTGGGCTGGAGGAGGTGGAGCCGTTTCCCGTCCCCAATAACCCGGCGATGATGCAGCACACGCCTTCAGTGAAGATACCCCTGAAATACACGAACGTATAAATGATGAATCAAATCAACAGACCCCCATTTCTGTTAACACACAATTTAACACTTATTTTTTGATACTTTGCAGCAGATGTCAACATTCTCTGGGGATGTGATGCTAACTGGAGGTTCTTCTCTGTCTGAAGGTCTGTTACTCGAGTTAGACTTTAATCTGAGCTTTGTTTTAACACAATCTGATCCTGAAGTACTGACTTAGCTGGAACTACAACAAGTGAACTGATTTGTGCTGTTAAAGTCCCTCTCAAATAACATTACAGTCACAGGCTAGCTAGCATTAGCCAACAGTTTTTCAGTGAGTCACTCTCACTTTTTTGTTGCAAATCAAACTCCTAAACAGGACCATGAGCTCAGATTGATCACAGGCTCCTGAAAATGTGCTCTTTAAATCCATTTTGTATTTTTGCTTGATCTTAAAACTTTTTTGTCAGTGTTTGCTAATGTGTGCACTGTGTCACCATGGTAACTGCTGAACATTCCACCGTAGACATACATGTGACACCCCCAGCGTGATAATATTTCTCCGCCGTCTCTGTTTGTTTAATCTCACATTTTAATAAATTAAACCTGAATGTTCCGGTTGAAGCATTTGTGTCTAAACACGTCTCCAGAGTTTCAGTCTCATGGACCAACACCATAAAAACAATATTCACAAGAATCTAACTTCTGAATGGTCAAAAGTCCACAAAATGGCCCCTCAAAATGAAACTAAACCCCAGAAGCAGAATGTGACCCAAAGCCTGAAGGACTGACAGGGGGCTGGGCCTGGTGACAGGGGCGGGGCTCACCTGTTGATGGTGTACACGGGAGGGGGCGGGGCTCACCTGTTGATGGCGTGCACGGGAGGAGGCGGGGCTCCAGACAGACGAGCACAGGCGTAATAATCTCCGATGGACTCCACGATCCCGGCGAGAGTCGCACTCATCATCCCCAGAAAACCTGCGACGGTGAACACGGGCAAACCCCACTGACCTACAGAGAGAATAGAACCAGTAACCACACGGCTACAGGGCCACAGACAAACCCCACTGACCTACAGAGAGAATAGAACCAGTAACCACACGGCTACAGGGTGACAGTCTAAGCCCTGGCCTCTGCTCTGAAGTGAAATCTGAAATTTGCCTCTTTTCTGAGGGACGGTAGGGCATCTGATTCTTTTTGTTTTCTGTCACCGTTAGTACCACCAGATCTAAACCAGGTCTAAATCATGAATGTGTGCTGCGCTCTGATTGGCTCACAGGGGTAGGGCACCCGTATCCACGGCGCCGAGCTGATGATATCGCCACGAGCGTCAGTCCGGGCGCGGTGACCATAGCGACCGGGGTCAGAGGGCAAGAGGTCAGTCAGGGTCATAACGTAGCATAGCAGCCACACAAGCAAGATCGCTAAAATAATCTGAAACAAAATATTCATTAAAATAAAATAAAGCAAAAATCTGAACAAACAAAACAAACAAAAACATCAGGATTACAAGGATAAAATGACCTGGACTAAACCAGAACTAAACCAGGTCTAAACCTGGACTAAACCAGAACTAAACCAAGTCTAAACCTGGACTAAACCTGGACTAAACCAGAACTAAACCAAGTCTAAACCTGGACTAAACCTGGACTAAACCAGAACTAAACCAAGTCTAAACCTGGACTAAACCTGGACTAAACCAGAACTAAACCAAGTCTAAACCTGGACTAAACCAGAACTGAAGCAGGACTAAACCAGGACTAAACCAGGACTAAACCAGGTCTAAACCAGGTCTTTACCAGGACCTGGGGGACTCACGGGGAACATCTTGAAGATGTGGACTCGGGTGGAGGACAGTCCTCTCTTTGGGCTGTAGACCGGGACTGGGAGAGAGATGGAGCGCAGGTACTGAGCGAAGAGCAGGATCAGGAGAATACACCTGCAAATACAAGTACTACATGTACTACATACACTACTACTACTGTATACTGCTACTACTACTACTACTGCTGCTATAACTTCGACTGCTATAAACACTAATGCAGAGAGACGGAGCGCAGGTACTGAGCAGGATCAGGAGAATATACCTGCGAATACAAGTACTACATGTACTACAAAATACTACTACTACTACAATGATGATGATGATGATATAAAAGCTACTGCTAAATCAGGGAGACGGAGCGATGACGTGTTAAGCTAAAAGACTTGTTTACATGTTGTTTACATGTTGTTTGCGAGCTGTTTACAAGTTGTTTACATGTTGTTTACATGTTGTTTGCGAGCTGTTTACAAGTTGTTTACATGTTGTTTACATGTTGTTTACGAGTTGTTTTCATTGTGTGATGTGTATGTACAGAGCAGACAGGCCCCAGTGAGACTCCGCCCTCTCGCTGCCCTCTGCTCTTGTTTACATGTTGTTGGCCCGATGTTTGTGTGTGTGTGTATATGTGTGTGTGTGTGTGTGTGTGTGTGTGTGTGTATGCGTCTATATGTGTGTGTGTGTGTGTGTGTGTGTGTGTGTATGCGTCTGTATGTGTGTGTGTACGTGTGTGTGTGTGTCTCTATGTATGTGTGTATGTGCGTGTGCGTGTGTGTGTGTGTGTGTGTGTGTATGCGTCTGTATGTGTGTGTGTACGTGTGTGTGTGTGTCTCTATGTATGTGTGTATGTGCGTGTGCGTGTGTGTGTGTTACGTACAGAGCAGACAGCCCCCAGTGAGACCCCGCCCTCTCGCCAGCCGTGCTGAACACGCTCAGACCAATCAGAGACACCGTGGGGGCGATGGTCAAAGGGCCAATGAAACGCAGCATCAGACCAGGAAGTCCCAACGCACCAATCACAACCTCCGTCAGGCTGGACGCGATGATGGCGCCCTGGATCTGAGCCAATCAGAGAGAAGGGTTTAAATGTACCAGTCGGAGGAGAGAGAAGGTTTAAACGCATCAGAGGAGAAAGGGTTTTAACACACCAATCAGAGGAGAGAGGGTTTTAACGCACCAATCAGAGGAGAGAGAGGGTTTAAACGAACCAATTAGAGGAGAGAGGGTTTTAACGCACCAATCAGAGGAGAGAGGGTTTTACCGCACCAATCAGAGAAGAGAGAGGGTTTAAACGTACCAATCAGAGGAGAGAGAGGGTTTAAACGCACCAATCAGAGGCGAGAGAGGGTTTAAATGCACCAATCAGAGGAGAAAGGGATTTAAATGCACAAATCACAGAACAGCGACGGCACAGCGACCACGATACTTCAGTACTTGTACTTTTACCTCTCGGATCCGCGGGTGCCAGATGTGACTCGTGTTCAAGGGCAGAGTCCAGTTTCCGTAGATCTCCTCTGCAACAGAACCTGATGTTAGAACAGTCCTGGTTCAGTCCTGGTTTAGTCCTAATGTAGTCCTGATCTAGTCTTGGTTTAGCTCTGGTTTAGCCCAATTTAAGTCCAGTTTAAGTCCAGCTTAAATCCTGGTTCCGTCATGGTCCAGTTCTGTTTAGTTTCAGTTTAAATCCTGGTCCAATCCTGGTCCAGTTCTGATTTAGTTCAGTTTAAATCCTGGTTTAATCCTGGTTCAGTCCTGGTCCAGTCCTGGTCCAGTCCTGGTCTAGTCCTGGTCCAGACCTTGTGGAGGACACTTCCATCGGTCCAGGCTGAGGATGGCCTGAGCGGGGATGAGGAAGGCGAAGGCCGAGGCCTGGAACAGAGGAAGTCTGAGGAGCACAACATGAACAACACTGATATATATGTGTCTGTAAAAAAGCAGGACTGAAGCGAGGCTGAACCAGGACTAAACCAGGACTAAACCAGGACTAGAGCAGGAC
>KN483067.1:0-22947 GCA_000787095.1 Periophthalmodon schlosseri | reverse complement strand
CAAAATTTGGGAAAATTTTTTTTTTTTTTTTTTTTAGTTAGGAAACGTGTTAAGGTTAGGGTTAGAGAAATGGCTAAAGGTTCCATATTACGCAAAATTGACTCTTGTGAGCTTTTAGCCATGTTATAATGTTGTTAACTCCTCAAAAAACACCTGGAGTTGTGTTTTGTTTCATTCAACCATGTTGGAGTAATCCTGGATTATTGGTTATCTACATCTCCAAAGCTCAACATGCTCTGGTGGTAGTTTTAAGGTTAACTGCTATTTTTATTTTCAATTGAACTGATTTACTCTACATTTCATTAAAATAACCATAAGTTGTTGCCTTTTTAAAATATTTTAGTTTTAGAATAATTTAAAAATAGCTGTAGCTTCAAAGTTTGGCAATTTCAGAGCTGCAAATTATTCAAATGATTCTAGTGAAAACGTATGAAGTTTGTCTGTGTAATTCCTCTGTTATCCAGGTATGATCCATAGCAAAAGAAAAATTCAATTCTGTCAATTGAACAAAAGTTTTAGAGTGTCCCCTGTGTTTTGCTGCTCAGAAACACAGGGGAGTACTTCCTGTATTACCACTCAATGACATCACAAGGTGGAACAGAGTGTTTTCAGTTTGAGAGAAGGACACATCTTAAATATGCTGGATTTGTGTGTTTGTGTGAGGACAGTTGCTATAGTGATCAACAATTCAAAACAAAATATCCAAACAGTCCTAAACAGGAAACCCTGTTGTCAAAATACTAAGATTTAAAACTCACTTTCAATATTGTGGAAAGTACTTCATGGCCCTTTCCAAATACCCACACTACAATTTTCTGAAAGTGCATGAAGTGCGTGAGTACATGAGCATGAGAGTAAACATATAAACTGCGTAAAACAACTATCAGCCCTGTCGTTAAACTGCAGTTCAATTCATCCAAAGCCACAGTTAAATTGGACACAAACAAGTAAGATGTGTTACCTGGACAGTCCGCGTATTTGTTTAAAATATTATCCTTTTAATTGTTAAGCCATTCCTTTCCATTGTATCCAGTTAGCGCTCACTGCTAAGTTCTTAATAGGTTGTTGCTAATAGGAGCGCTGTGCTGTTCCAGTGAAATGCATTGTGGGGAATACACTTACTTGAAGTCTATCGCTCCACACTCGCTGAAGTGCAACAAGAACAGCTCGGTGAAGTGCAGATCAAAACATTCTGAAGAACTGGGACACTCTGCTCATCTGAGGTGCACAAGTGCATAAGTGCAAGTATTGGGACAATGTAGATACTATAATGATGATAAAAATACTCTTTTTAAGACAATAAAATTTACCACACAGAATTTTTTATTTTTTTTTATTTTAAAGTAGTTGTTCAAATGAGTATCTATGAGTATGAGTATCTAACTAAATACTAATTTGTTTACCGGATAGAAATGAACCATTCCTGAATAGCTTTAGAATGATCTTGAGCTGTATCAGAACAAGTATAAAACCACATAGGCCACTATGGAACATAATTACACAGATATAAAACCACATGGTAATATAAAAGAAAGTACTATTATTTAATGTTGAAAATCACATTCTATTGTCGAAATAAAGAGTGTTTTTTAGTATCGAAATCAAGTTTGAAGTGTTAGTATCGTGAACACTATTATCTGTGTTTTATGCATTACTATGGAGGAATACATTTGACAACCGTACAGGAGTCATTTTAATGTTAAGATACCAAACACGCAATGTACGTAAGTGGTTTGTAAACTCGTCAAGCATTTTTGCAGCTATGTTAGGATGTTTTTGCGTCACAACATAATTCATTGATACGAGTGTTTTGACGGAGCTAGTGCTGTTTCTTTGTATACATAATATTAGGTCTGCGGTTTTGTAACCTTTGAGTGTTTGAAGTGATTTTTACTAGGACTTTTATGGAACAATGACAGTTTATAAAATGCACAGCTGTAATCACAACATATTTGTCAGTTTTGAGGGGAAGTATGAACCCGCTGCTCAATCTCAACACGTTTTATTGGATCAGGAAACTCCCACTGGGAAGTTTAACGGGATTCCAGCTTTTGTTTGGGATACACTGATTTGGAAGTGGCAGGGGAAACGCACCACACCAGGAGTTAGGGCTGGATTATATCATATCATTGATTCGCTGGTGATATATTGTAACATATATGGTAATGATATGAAAGTCAAGGTGTTGTCACAATACTAAAATTTCAAACTCAAACAAAATTTCGATATTAAAGAATTGACTCAATACCGATTCCGATGCCAAGATGATTTTCAACATTAAATAACTTTCTTTTATATTACCATGTGGCCTTATGTCTGTGTAATCCCTCAGTCGTCCAGGTAGGTTCCGTAGTGGTTCATGGGCGTAAACTAGTCTATGTGTCTTATACTTGTTCTACAGCTCAAGATCATTCTAAAGCTATTCAGGAAAGGTTCATTTCTGTCCTGTGAATATAACTGTACCAATACCTGCTCAAATGATTGTCTAGTTTCAATACTAGTTTCAGTATCTATTCGATTTTTGACACTTTTGACAACCGTAGGGGGAGTCACATCATATCGCTGATTCTCTGGTCATGTATCGTGATAAATATGGGAAGATATAACATTTGGAACATGTAGCTCATTCAGTTGTGAGGGAAGCAAACAGAGATCATGGCAAATTGCTACCAATAAAGCCTAAAGCATCTTAAACACATACTGAAGGCTGGGCAGAGGCTAAAAACTCTAATAATTAAATTATTATAAAACTTGAGGAGTGGAAGAAGAACTATAACTTAAATAACCTGAAAAAAGTTGGTGCAAATATTATAAAAGCCACTGTTAAAGCTACCATCTGAAAAGCAAAAGAAATTAAATTGTGTCAGCTAGACAAAAGTTTTAGAGTGAAGACGTCTTGCAACAAGTGGCTTCTTCTGAAGAACTGAAGAAGCCACTTGGATGGGTAGCAAAATGGGTGGCATTAAACAAATATAGCTTACATTTATTCAGTTGCAGGTAAAAAAAAAAACTAAACAAAAACAAAAACTTGAACACATGCAGTCTTACTGTGAATGAACTCACCTCTCCACAGTAGATAGATGAGAAGAAGTTAGTGTGTGAGTGAGTTAGCTGAAGATTTGATGTTTGTGGTATTTATTTGTAAAAAGGCTGATTAAACTCATGATTCACAATGTTAATCTGTCTTTATACAAATACAAATACAATGTTTAGTTCAATTATGAGCCATATAATTGTGATCATGATTTGTGCTGTATTTGAGCAGCCCTACAGTAACATCTCCACGGAGAAATGCAGAAAGAGTAACTTTTGTGCATAGTGTAAAGGTTTAGCATCTATATATTGTAGATGTCTTTAATGTTATGTTATTGAAAAAGAACAATATGCCAAGGACACAATCTTAACTTAACTTAAAAAAGACATATTGTGCTTGTGTCTGCTATATAGTTATAATCTATGACACCTGTGGATCATTATGTTATAATTTGGACATTTTAAATCGCAATATTCATCTAAAACGACTTAATAAAAGAAACAAGTCCACTGACTTCCATGTTAGAAAATGATGGTGCCCAATGGGAGCTGATGTCGCTGTAAATGTCATCACCACACAGAGTGGCGCAGTTGTCAGCACCTCCTATGGATAGCTGCAGATCACGCTAGCGAGTTCATTTGTACCAAAACAACTACACAGCTCTGCCAAATCTTACGTGTCTCACCAATTAAAAAAATAAAATAAGTACAGAGCAGTGGGCACATACTGGTTGCGGTGAAAGCAGGGGTTGATCCAAGCAATGACGTCTTGAATACAGGAGAATAAAAATGACTCAAACATGCATGAATCACTCTAAATACAACTTGGAGAAGGTAAATGAGAAGGGAAATGACTATAAAATGGTCAAAAGCTCTAAAAAGTTAATCTTGCAGAATAGGTCCACTTTAAATATAACAGTTGAGTCAGTCTCTTCTGCAGACAGCTCGTGTGGAAAATCCCTCAGGTCCATCTGGATCTTCACCATAAACTCTGCTTCTCTCAAAGTATTTACCCAGGTCCCTAAAATGTGGGCATGCCTGTTTACTGCCTGGTCAGAATAAAAAAAAATAAAACATCAACTTTGAACTAAAAATTAACCCGCTTTTGTTCCGACCAGTTTAATTACACAATATAATGAAACACTTGTGTGGGCTGGAGGGAGGATGCAGAGTAAACAAAAATAGAAGTTGATTTAGTGAATTGTAAGTAAGTTTGAAAAGCCCTTAGCCTTTTCAAGGACACATTTTATTGGCTTAATTGTACACGTAATCATGACACCTCATAAAAGATTTCCCGAGGGCAGTGTATGCATCCTGCTGATGGGTTTGAAGTCTGGCGTTTACTACACTTTTCCCGCTCGTGAAAGTAGCAGTAGCCAAAAACATGCCAACCATATCAGTGTCATTTTGTAATTATTTAGCTAAATGAATTTCTACTCAATTCTTATCATTTTGTGGTGAACATTTTAATAATCTAACGGCTCCATGAATTAAGTACGTGTCCCTAAACTAGGAGATTTCTGAGATTAAAATGTTACCATTTTAATCCCAGTTCAAAGTGCACCTTTCAGAACATACATTTCCGGCGTAATGTAATGTCTATGAGGTTTTTACCCAGTTGCATTAAAATCAATAAATCCTGACAGATCAGGCGGTGCACAGGGAGCTGTGGGCGGATGTCACTAACGACATGTTAAACACTTTAAAAATGAGGGGAAAACTTCACCAAAGGACACTTCTGTGTTTACAAAGGTACATCTCTGTGTGTCTGTGCTAATGCTAACTTCTATTAAGAAGTTAAATCTAGCATAACAACAAAATTACATTTATAGTAAAGACATCCCGATTATTTGTAGGTGTAGATTATATCAGTCTGTGGTGCTATTTAAATATTTATTAGGCTCTCTAATTAGCATTAGCATTAGCACCGACACACCGAGACATTTATTGATTTTAGCGCGACTCGGCAAAAACCTTATAGACATTACATTATGGCAAGGCAAGTTTATTTGTGTAGCACAAGTCGCGCATAAAGTAATTCAAATGCTTTACAGAATAAGAAAGACATTAAAATCACAAAATGAACATTAAAAGAGAAGAGTGCAGAATAAAAACCTTTCAGTCATATGCACAGCTACAACAGAACCGTTCTGAGCCTGGATTTAAACATTGTCAAAGTAGAGGCCTGTCTCACATCTTCAGGAAGATTGTTCCAGGTTTTAGCTGCAGAAAACTGAAACGCTGATTCCACATGTTTAGTCCTGACTCTGGGCACCAGCAGGAGGCCGGTCCCTGAAGTCCTCAGAGTGTGAGATGGTTCATATGGCACTAACATGTCAGAGATGTACTCTAGCCTGATGGAAGTAGCGTCCAGTTGTTTATTTACATGTATTTTAAAGCTCAAAAATACTATAGTAAAACATGCATTCTTGCATTCTCTCACCTCTCCGCGGATCTGACCTGTAGCTTAGCCTGGTGGCATCTCCGTGGAGAACCCTCCACTGGAAAAGTTACGGAGTGTACCTTTAATGTAATTCCTCCTTCTTATATATTGTGTTTAATATAACATGTACTTTATCCAGTTCTGCAGTACTTTCAATACTCTCTTTGTTTTACTCAAGGATTCCTCTCTCACCTTGTTCCGAGCGGCATATTTCAGTAGTAAACATGTTTGTCAGTCTCTTTTAGTTTGAATGGAATTTGACTCACTGCTTAATGGCCCTACATTTATAAAACCTGGCTGTTTCATTACAGGGTGGAACTCTGTATAAAACTCTACACATTGAAAAGAACAGAGGAAAGAGCAGGATTCCCACCGCTTCATGTGAATGGTCCTGTTTACAGCCCTTATGCACAAAGCACCATAAAAACAGATTAAATGCTTTTTAAAAGAGTGGTTTTATGATGCCGGATTAAACAGTTAAGATTTTAATGCGACAATGCAATATCGACAAGTGTGTTTGTGAGAAATGGCGTCATGTGAAGTAGACATTTGAGTTTTTTATTAACTTTATTGTCAAAAATTATGGTTTGAGGTTTAATCATTTTTTCCTCCATTATATACTGTGACTTAAGGCATTGCATGTTGTGCATTAGTGTTGTGTGATACTAAAATTTCTCTATTTCAATACTAAGGAACAGACTAGATCCTCAATACTGATTCCGATACCACAATGATAATAAAAACACAATTTATTTAGACAATAGAATTTTCAGCATTAAATCGTAGGACTTTCTTTTATATTACCATGTGGCCTTATATCTGTGTAATCCCTCAGTCGTCCAGGTAGGTTCCATAGTGGTCCATGGGCGTGTACTAGTCTATGTGTCTTATACTTGTTCTGATACAGCTCAAGATCATTCTAAACCTATTCAGGAAAGGCTCATTTCTGTCCTGTGAATCAAAAATTACCTAAGAAATTAAATTGAATGGATTTTATTGCAGTTGTACACCAAATGCTTATCTTCATAGATATTGCTTTTTGCTTAGCATGTCCCACAGTATGGCATTAAACTTATCTACTATTTCCATGGCGACAAGCAGCTGATGCCAGTTACAGGTCAGATCTGTTGAGGGGTAACCCCGCTCACAGTAGGGATGCATGTTTTATTATTTTTGAGCAATAAAAACACCTGTAATTATAATTACAATGCAAGAGACAAGCAGGTGGTGGACCCTACACCAGGAAAGTATACAGAGCAGTTATACATAGCGGCTGTGAATGCAGAAGTACTGTTAGAACAGTCATGAGTGTGTTACCAGCTGATGCCAGTTACAGGTCAGATCTGTTGAGGGGTAACCCCGCTCACAGTAGGGATGCATGTTTTATTATTTTTGAGCAATAAAAACACCTGTAATTATAATTACAATGCAAGAGACAAGCAGGTGGTGGACCCTACACCAGGAAAGTATACAGAGCAGTTATACATAGCGGCTGTGAATGCAGAAGTACATAACATAACATAACATACAACAGTCATGAGTGTGTTACTGAGAAGTGAATGAGTAATGCAACAAAATATAAAGTAACTTTGAGTTTTAAAAACACTGTTGGATTTGCTCCAGTTTTTGTGGAGCAGAATAAGCACCAGTGTCATTCATATCAGAATTAGATTGACAGTTTAGTAGTTTAGTAAAGTAATATTTTTGTAATAGGAACAATACAACAATAGCTCCACTCTGTCCCTAATTGTTCTTTTCTTGCTCTCCTCCGTGTGTGCAGTGTGATAGGAGCGGACGCGGGGAATGGCATGCGCATCTTCATCCCGGACATTGGAATGTTTGTGGCGGGTTTGGGAATCTGGCTCCTGTGTCGCAGCCTGGTGCAGAAGAGACCTGCAGAGGACATGGGGCAGTACAACGCAGAGTTTGAGCCCGAGGAGCAGGTGAGGAGATCTGTTTGTCTTTGGTTTAAAAGAGGGTATTATGCAAAATCAACTTTTTAGAGCTTTCTACCATGTTATAATGTTTCGTTTATCAAAAACATGCCTGAAGAGGCTTTAGATGTCATCCATGCATGTTTGAATAATTTAGCGATCTCTTCCGGGCCCTATTCAAACCCACCGCACCAACAACGATTTTGTTTTGACTTCCTGTTCAAAACTGCAGAACTGGTAGACCACACCTCTTGAAAATGGCGTTTCATTGTAACAAGCAGCAGATTTTCATACATGTGTAAAAAATGCCTGTATGACATTTTTGAACCTTAAATGTATTACCCAGAGTCTGAATTTTTTAAATAAAGTACAGAGAAGTCGGCGGGGTAGGGGGTAGGTGACAATTGCAGTTTTCAGAGTAATCTATAAATATCGATGAACCCAAAAGCAGACAAAAACATTTATAGATTTGTCTCTAAGGCGAGACACTAGGTGAAAAAATCGTAACTTGAGAATTTGAAACTTCTTCTATCGTTTATGTACATGAATGTAAGAAAAAAAATATTTTTCATCATTTTATGTTTTCATATAAAAATAAGGTATTTTATGTGTAAAAATGACATATGAATGTCAAAAATTTATAGAGCCAGGTAAAAATTTCTTGCTTGATTTTGGATATCTTATTTAGTATTTGAGTAAACTAAATCTCACTGAAAAATTGGCTAAAAATTCAAATTTCAACTTTTTTGAGTAAAAATTTGAATAAATCAGACTAAATAAAAAATCCTTCTGTACGTTTCGTCAAAATATTGTTAAACGCAAGACTGTAAAGTTTGATGTACGCAGTGTATGGAGGTGTAAGGGGTGAGCCTACACTTTCTTATATAAACCTATGGATGCAAATTGATTTAATTAAATCCCAAAATATCTTTCCCTGCAGAGTGGGCAATTTTGTGTCTCCCCTTAAAGGCTCAGTTTGCAGAGGGCCTTATTATATTTTGCCAGTCTCGTAGCATGGTAGAATCCCATGCTTCTTTCATCCCTCTCTCAGATGAATTCCCATGGCTGTAGTGAGTTTTGTGTTGATGACTTGGACTGTGCCTGTTTCCGTTGGCTCGTCTCCTCTCCCTTTACGACTCTGTTAATTAAATCAGCTTCAGTTCAACTCTGCACATCGCGTTGGCACAGATGGCTGCTCTCCATTGTTGAGAAAAAGCTCACATCTATCTATAGGTGGATTCTAAGCGCTCCTCTGTCCAATATAAATGTTTTACTGCATTCAAATGAGATATTAAACTAACAGCGAGTGGGGTTTCTCATACTGAAAGCTATAAAACAATTGAGAGCTGTTATGTTTTCACTCTGAGGGAGGCCCAGCTGCCAAAAGAGCTCAATTTAAATCTGAACTCAAGCCAGATCCACGTTTCACACATGCACAGATCACTGGTAGTAATGTAGGGAGCGGTCATGCGACTAACATTTCAATTATTCTGCAATTTCAATACTATGGGAAAGGTCCCTTACTTGATACCAATTCTCGATTTTTTACACACAAAAAAGAAAAAGTAATCACTTCTTTAAAGTAACACTGTGTAACTTTGAAAAAGTAAAAACCATACTTGAAATATTATAGCCAAAGGAACAACATTTCCATGGAAAGATAGTCAGGTTTGTGGAGATGCAAGCCCACTTACTGTAAGGAGACATGTTTTTCAATGCAATTAACACAACCAAAATAATAACAAAAACTTCTTTTTCAGTCTATTTTTGGCTTGGGGCTTTAAAATTACACTGTGGTCATCTGATTTAGAGTAAAACCATCGTAAAACTATTCAGAAACGGTCCAACTTTGTCCTATGTATCTTTTTTCTTCAAACAAGTGTCAAGTTTTTTTTTTTGACGACTAGAAAAGTACTGGTGATTGTCAATATGATATCCCCCTGCCACTGGTCCAAAGTACAAAAAATACTTATTAGCTCACGTTCATTATAATTATAAAAAAAATAACAAAATAAAAGTAGTGACATGACATTTCTAAATGTGTCCATCCATCCACAGGAGGAGGAGGAGAAGCTGAGTCTGGACGATGACAACATTTTACTGGATGATTTGGAGGCCGGGTACGAGGCGGAGGAGGACGAGGATGACGAGCTGTTTGATGATGAAGAGGAGGAAGAGGAGGAGGAGGAGGAGGTGAAGGAGAGCGCCAAGATGAGAGTGCTGCGGATCGTGGCTGAAGTGGCCTCTAAAGTGAAGGACATCATCGGAAACCTGATCACCACAGCCGGGAAAGTGGTGGTCACTATTCTACTGGGCATGACAGGTGAGACAGCAGTGGAGGGAGGTGGGGGGGGGCATATACTGTAACCAGGACTATTATCATCATACTTTAAAGGTGCATTATGTAACTTGTCTGGTGGAAGGTGAGTAAAGGGCTTGAAACACCATTAATTGACTGGTTCCATATTTTTTTCTTCATCTGAATCAATAGTCATATTTAAAGACTACGGTGTAACTCTTCTGTGGAGGGTTCTATACTACAAAAATGGATTCTTGCGAGCTTTAAGCCATGTCATAATGTTTTTATAATGTTTGTCTCCTCAAAAACATACCCGGAGTTGTGTTGTTGTTTCATTCACACATGTTTGAATAATCCTGCATTATTAGTCTACATCTCCAAAGCTCAAAATGCTCTGTTCCACCTTGTGAGGTCATGTAGAGGTAGTTTTCATGTTAACAGCTCCTTTTACCTTTAATTCAGTAGAGATCGGCAATTCCAGAGCTGAAATGATCCAAATGATTCTGGTGAAAGTATATGGAGTTTAAAAACACAGCACTTCCTGTATTACCACATGACATCACAAGGTGGAACATAGTGTTTTCTGTTTGAGAGAAGATCTCTATATATGCAGGGTTTTTATGTTAACCGTGAGAAAGAAACAAAACAAAACAAAACTGGGTATGTTTTGGTGAGGAAACAACATTATTTGTTTCATTCACACGTTTAACACACAAATCCTGCGTATTAGGCTGAATTCTTCTGTCAAATGGAAAACACTCTGTTCCACTTTGTGATGTCATGTGGTAATACAGAAAGTGCTCCACTGTGTTTTTAAACTCCATACACCTTCAGTAGAATCATTTGGATAATTTCAGCCCTGGAATTGCCAATCTCAACTGAACTAAAGGTAAAAGGAGCTGTTAACTTGAAAACTACTTCTAGATAACGTCATAAGGTGGAACAGGTGATTTTGAGCTTTGGAGATGTAGACGTATATAATAAAGGGTTACTCAAACATATGTGAATGAAACAAAACACAACTCAAAGTATGTTTTTGATGAGGTAACAGCATTTTAACATGGCTTAGAGCTCACAAGAGCAATATAGGACCTTTAAATATCTGATTTGTTCTTCTGTGCAGGGATGATGCTGCCCTCCCTGACCTCGGCCGTGTACTTCCTGATCTTCTTGTTCCTGTGCACGTGGTGGTCTCTGTGCCGGACCTTCGACACGCTCCTCTTCAGCTGCATGTGTGTGCTCATGGCCATCTTCAGCGCCGGACACATCATCGTCCTCTACCTCTACCAATTCCAATTCTTCCAGGAGGCCATTCCAGCGGGGGACAACTACACCAAGTAAGACCTCTGCACAACAACTTAGCAAAAGTTTGGGAACACTTTACACTATAGATGGGAAATTCCTATGTATTCCTGAGCATTTGGCAAAATGTTCATCTTTTTTTCTCGAATTTATTTATTACAATTTTAATTCCATTATGTTAACTAAATACAAACACATGTTGCTTTTAAAATAAATCATATAAAAATAAACAAGACACGACTTGTGGCAAAGTGGCTGAGTGGCTAGCACTCACTCTTCACAGCAGCAAGGTTCTGGGTTTGATCCCCGGGTCACCTGGGCCGTTCGGTCTGGAGTTCGCATGCTCAGCATTGAAGGATGGGACAAATGCAGGCAAATTCCCTACAAGGGCAATAAAGTGTACCTTAATCTGAGTCATTTAAACTTAAATGCAACACCGCCTAACTTACTGAATCGGGTTCTAAAGCCAAAATCATACTTCACACTATGCTCTATGGAGATAGAAGTCATATTGTGGAAGATTATAGCAGGAGGAGGCCCTCTTCCAGGCCAAATAAGACTTAGGTTTGTGGAGATGCAAGCTTTCTCACAGTAAGGATGCATTTTTAAAAGTGCAATAAAAACATCCAAAATGAAAAAAAAAACAAAAAAACATGCTTATTATTACACGCTAGTTAGTTTATTTTTTGGCTAAAATGTTATGCAGTGGGGTTTTAATACAAAAACAGGCTTTAAAGTCAAATGTCTTTTCAGAACTCTGCTCTAAACCACATGCTTTTATTGACGGAGGATTAGCTGTGGACCGCTCGGTTGGCTCTTAATTAGATAAAACCTTCATGTATTGCCCAGCCCTAATTAAATGTTGTAGAATTGAAGTAATTGGTAAATACAAAAGGGTGAAAAACAGTTAAATACAGTAAATATTAGCAGGCTGGAATTACATTTCAAGTTCAAGTGTTCTGATAATTTACATCACTTTTAATTAAAGTCATCAGTTACTTAATTGCACCAAATGAATGAATGAATCGTACATTTACACATTTATATAGACTTATGTTGTTATTCTCATGGCTGAACACACCTCCTAAGTTTAAGAAGCAGGGCCGCTCTGTCAAGTGCAGAGTTATGGCCCTGTCTCACACTTGTTTAAGTCATTATAAACATTTACTATTAACACAAACATAAAGGGGAAGGCACTTATTTCAATAGTAGCTCATTCACTAAGACCTGCAACTACACACATGGCTGTATTTGAGGAGCTTTGAAAAGTAAAAAAATGACATAGTTGCTCTAGATTATTACTTGATTTAACATATTTTGTGGTTTGAATATATATATATATACATATCTTTATTTTTGCCTAATTTTAATTGCAGTACTCTACAGGTAGATGCATTGAAGTCAGTCAGAAATACATTGAAATGAATCAATAAATCCTAACCTAAAATCTAGAAATCAAGAACAAATTTTGATTTCAAGTAATTTTAAACAATGCATTTGTTTTTGCAGTGCAGGTCAGTCTCTTGAAATTTCAAGGCAGGGTGGCTGTAGACCTCTCCATTAAGAAGACCCAAGCTGATTATTGACAATTTGAAAGTACTGGATCTTGATTTGATTAAAATTTGACTAGTTGCACAGCCTTACTTCAAAAGACTAAAAAAGGGGTGTGGCAAGAGCTCAAATAACTATAACGTATCTCTAAGTATCTGGCCCAAACTGCACTCACAAGACTACTGCTGCACAGAAGTTCATGGAAAAACAACTATTTATGCAGAAAAAAGTACAAGGAAACTATGTATTTATATAATGACATGTGAATCTTTTTACTTTTACTTTTTACTTTATAAATACAAACCCATATCTTCAGATAACTCACTTCTCTTTTCAGCTGTTGTCCCATATAAATCTTTGTAATCTAAATAAAATGAGTAGACACCATCAACCGATTAATCGACTACAGGACTAAAGGCCTACAGTCCTACTTCAAATGGAAAAAGAAAGAAAATCCAATATGAGGAGGAGCTGTTAGCATTTCAAATAGACCCACTGTTGTATTATGCATGAGCGGCTGTCTGTGGCTTGCGGCTAACCACACAGTTTAAAACCACACAAGTGTAATCTGGAGCAAGCTGCTTCATTTAGTGTGGTGACAAAGGCATCAAGACTGTACTTTTGTACCTGTTATAATTATGCTTGACGATCAGAAATACTCCATAATAGTCCATGCATGGTTCTCAAAATGTTCACAGTAAAACCCGTCACACACTTAAGCCCAGTTTAGATTTGCTTCTGCCCGACTTCGGGGAGGTGTGACCCGACTTTGTGTCTTTGTATGTGATTTTTAAGCCACTGTGCTCCTCATCTGTGTGGTGTCAGTGCGATTCCGAGCTACTCTGTCATATCATAACCATAAAACATGTGTCAGGGGCAGACGGAGTGACGGACACAGAGGCACAAGGTACAAACTGTACAAACACGAGGAATAGCAAAAAGGACAATGATTACTTTATTACTCACAATAAAGCTATGAAGGTTTCTAGCTTTGTTAGCTCGCAACTTTTAACTTGTGGTGTGAGGTCTCTTCATAGTCTTTGTGTTCGGAGAGTCATAAGATTTAAAATCTCATCCAATTCTCATTGTGTCTGTGGCCTGCGCTTTTTGTTGCACGTTTAAGACTCAAACCTTACATAAAAGATTTTCTTTTCCAAGTATCATTAGATGTAACTGGATCTATAAGACAAGTATTCCAGGACTAAGCTAGGACTCTACAATTGGACAACATCATTGGTAAAGTAGTTCAAACCAAAAAAATACTCAAATAGGGACCAAAAAGTGGTTAAAATGGACTAAATTAACCAAATATTACAATTGTAGGAGCTCGAATACCACTAAAATGGTGTTGTATCGCAGTTTGAGAAACACGCCTGTGAGTTGTACAGTTGTGTGGAGTATGAGGTTATCTTTGACATAAGGTGAGTTGTTGTACAGTTGTGTGGCGTATTGTATGAAGTCATTTCTGCCCCTTTATTGTCTGGTGGACTTGGTGGTTAACTTGGCACAAATTAAAGTCTTCAAATCCAGATTTCCTTGTTCTGAATAAGAAAAAATAAAATCCAAATTGTTGTTGATCAGTCGGAGGATAGAATGGTTTTCTCCAGCCCTGTGCTAAACCTAAACTTCAGGTTCCATTGTTATCAGTGGATTAACAGAGCATTAACTGTAGTCGTAAGTGCCCCAGTTACTCTTTCTGTGATAATGATTTTGTCTTTCCTCCTCTCCTCTCCTCCTCTGCTCCTTCTCATCTTCTCCACCTCCTCCCCTCCTTTTCCACTTCCCTTCCTCCTCTCCTCCTCTCTCTCCTCCTCCTTCTCTCCTCCTCCTCCTCCTGCATTTTTCTCCTCCTCCACCTCTCCTCTTCCCCCCTCCTCCTCTTTCCTTCTCTTCTCCTCCTCCTTGTCCTCTCTTTTTCTCTTTTCTACTTCCCCTCCATCTTCTTATCCTTTCTTTTCCTCCTCCTCTCCATCTCCTTCTCCTCCTCCTCTACTCCTCCTCCATTGTTTACCTTTCCACCTCGTCATTATTCACCTCTCCTCCTTTCCTCCTCTTTTCTTCCTCTCCTCCTTTTCCTGCTCCTCTCTTCCTCCTCTCCTCCTCTTCTCTGCTGTTTGTTCCATCGCCCTTGGTGTTACAGAGTGTATTGATCCAACAGTTTCTCATTTTAAGCCCTGGGTGCAGGCGTTTTACTGCTATGTATAGGCCCCTCCTTTGCCCCCCCCTCCTCCTCTGCCCTCCGCTCTCCTTTGCCCCGTCCACTGATCAGATAACAGTAATTACAGTACAGTATGGCATTGACAGGTTTTCTACTTAAAAACAAACTCATCACAACTAAAGTGGCTGTACCCGATTTTTTTCTGTGTAGTTGAGCAAAATTTGCTCAACTACACAATTGTTGCAACAACAAGTAATCGATTAATTGTGAACACACATATGCAAAGAGCTTTTTATAACAAAGACAGTGGCATTATAAAATCTAAATCTAAAAAAATCTAAAAAAAACCAAAACAATTTGTGATTTTTGTCAATAATACACTTGGTTCAAAAACATTCTCCGTCTAAGCCTTCAGTCACCATATTTTGACCTTTATTTGGTTGTTTTGAAAATCAAAATTTACAATAAAAATTATAGTTTCACTTGTCAAATAATTGAAAAAATAATCACTGACCAGTCAACTACTAAAATAATTGCTAGTTGCAGCCCTAACTCCAGTACAGATAATGGTCAAACGGACACAGCTCGGGGGTCTCTGCATCTAAAACATTTTATCCTCCGAGAATCAGAAAGCGCACTGTTTGAATGCTAGTTGTTGTTAGCTTTACTGTGACTGCAAAACTCCACTCTGGTCTCTGAAAGTTGTGAAAAGCGTTTATAAACTCATCTTGGTGAATAATTAGGAAGTGGAGAATAACTTTGGATCACTGCAAACCATTTAAAATGAACTAGTTTTTTTTCATATTTTGAAGACAGTAAAATCAGGTACATTTTATGGAGTGGCTCTGGGGATGTTTTTAAACCAACACGGGTAAATGCTGCATATAAATATTTCACAGCGATAGACTTCATTAAAAAAAAAAAAAAAAAAAAAAAAAGAATTACTCTTCTCTTATAAAGCAGCTTGAATTATTGAGATGTTTGTATGTTAATACATTCCTGGTGACTTCCCACAGTTCAGTCCAGTTCAGTACAGTGCAGTGGTGATATTTATGTTAGTTGAAATGTGGCGTCCCGCTCATGATAAATGTCCATGATAATAACACTTGGACCTGCGCCCACTTCCTCTTCCTCAGCTGATTTCCTATTTGTGACTTATTTAAGACCAGCCCTGTTAGCTCCTGTTAGCTCCTCCTGCATGGCTAAAATACACATTCATTCAACATTTGAATCCTGATCCATCTTGATTTGAGTGCTTTTGAAAGTATTTATTGAATTATTTGGCATGACTGTTTTCAATATACATATATTTTTTTCCTCAAAAAATCGGTTTGCTGGTAGGGTAAGAAAATTGCACTTAAAATACAGTTCTCTGTATAACTTTTCTGGTTGGGAGGTCTGCAAGTTGCACGTCTTTATTGCATTATTGCTTTGCCTATGTTACGCAGCATGGCATTAAACTTATCATGTAATAATTAAAAAACAAGCATTGTTTTTATAGATCAAAAATACCTTGTAAAACATATGTAGAGAAGGTTTCAATGGTGGTCATCTGGACATCTGTTTTTTGCAATCAAGACTCCCATCCAGAAGCCATTTTCAATTTGATGGAACTGGCTTGAGGCAGTTGGGTTTATGAGTTAACTAGGTTAAAAATAAAAAACTAGTTCCAGCCCTAAAGGGAGATTTAGAGTGAAACTGCCCTGCCCTTGTTTACAGCTAACATCATTATGGGTCAACACGTCTTGATTGAAAGAACAGTGTCCAAATGACAACCATTGAAACCTTCTGTACATGGAACCGCTCCTGGATGAATGAGGGATTACACCCTTGTAAAACATTCAGACTGTGACCTGTAACTTGCCCCTCTGCTTGTCTGTATGAAGATAGATAAGTCAGACACACGCACACACGCACATACACACACACACACACACACACACATACACATACATACACACACATCTTCAAATTCCAAAATCCAAAATTAGTAAGTAAGTGAAAAAGACTAAATTAATGATTGTTTTCCAAATGTTTGTTTTGTCTTAATCCTAATCTTAATTACATTTTTATTAAACTTTAGTTCAAAATAATGACAGTACATCTCATTTTGTGTCTGTTTATAGGGAAATGGTGTTAAATCCTACACGCTCAAGTATTCTGAAAAAATACAAAACAAATCACCTAATTCAGGCAATAAGAAGTACAAAAAAACAATATTATGATTAGTATTTCAGTTCTATTTTCCTCATGCCAGCCCCGTGCTGTTGACGTAGCATTGGCCTGGCATAGGTTCACTGGAGCTGAGGGTCTGTTTACTTCCTTCCTCTGTTCACGTTTACAATGGACTTTCCCCATTCATGTCAGCGCTATGTGGCCTTGTGCTGCTGTTCCACAAGAGGCAGGAAAACACCCAGCGGTTTGTTCTTTTGAACTCGCACAAATGCAAAGAAACTAGTCAGACACCAGCTCATAAATCTGTGTGGCCGTCTCTGCACTGTAAAAATATAAGACTGTGATAATAATGCAGTCATAAATACATTAGGAGCTGTGGCCAAGCGGTGGCATTATTTTGGGTTTTATTTATTACAACTGTTAGATTTTCTTTTGAACCCTCACAGTTTATGTTTTATATTTTGTATTTTATTTTGTTATGCTATTTTGTTTTTGTTGATTTGTTAAATTATGAAAAATTATAAATATATATTGTATTTATATTATATTATTTAGAATATTTTATTACAAATAAATAAATACATTATTTTACATTACATTGTTTCCTTTCAGAAATGTATCTCCTGAATGTTTTGGCTAGTTTAGATTTACTTATGGTACATTCTTACTTGTTATGTTTTGGTTACTTCATTTGAAAATTCAAGGAACTACTGCTCTAGATAATTTTACTTTGCAATTGGTACATCTGATTCATTTAAAGAGGAAGTATGACACTTCTGTGGGGTATTAACTGCTCACACATAACATATTTAGATCACCATGTTGCCTTTTATTGTTTTGAAAATGCTATATTCACTAAAAACAACATATTAACATGTTTTATAAGTTTCACGTTCTAAGTCTGAGCGCTATCACAACACAATCAGTGTGCATCCGGCTAATGAAACTACTACACATCACATCAGGTTTGTGAAGTTGATGTGTACAGTTTTGTATCATGGTTTTGTATATTTATGGAGAATTGTCATGTGGGAGCATGGGTGACGTAGACTTGTGAGCTGAGGATTGGACAGAATCACACAGCTAACTGTAAAGAGGGATCAAATAGGGCCCGGGAGAAATGATAGATTACTGAAACATGCATGGATGGTGTGTAAAACCTCTTCAGGCATGTTTTTGATGAGGGAACAATGTTATAACATGGTAGAAAATTCCAAAAAGTTGATTTTGCTTTTTTGATTATTTTGATAAATAATTTGTCAATTACAAAAGTTTGTTATAAAATCTCACTCCAATGTTAAATAATTTTGTATGAAAAAATAAAATATAATATTCAGAGTCAAAGTAATTTACTGGAATATAGTACTTTTTGCAGCGCAGGAAACTCCAGAATCCATTATGTTGTGATGGGAGACGTCAGCATACTTCCTGTTTCTTTATTATTTGCTGGGGTCATCTGACTTCCTCACCGGCAGCATACTGGAGGAATGACTGGACAGTGGTTAAAAATGTTGAATTGTTCTTAAAGGGACAGTGCACTGTGTAAGAAATGAAATAACACAACAGGGCCCATATTAAAGGCCCCATATTACACAAAATTGACTCTTAAGAGCTTTAAACCATGTTAGAATGTTGTTACCTCATCAAAAACATACCTGGAGTTGTGTTTTGTTTCATTCACACATGTCTGAGTAACCCTTTATTATTAGTCTCTCTACATGTCCAAAGCTCAAAATGCTCTGTTTCACCTTGTGATGTCATAAAGCATTAGTTTTCAAGTTAACAGCTCCTTTTACCTTTAGTTCAGTAGAGGTTGACAATTCCAGGGCTGAAATGATCCAATTCCAATCCAATGATCTAAATGATTCTAGTGAAGGTGTATGGAGTTTTAAAACACAGTGGAGCGCTTCCTGTATTACCACATGACATCCAAAGTGGACCCAGAGTGCTTTCTGTTTGAGAGAACTCAGCCTAAATATGCAGGGTTTGTGTGTTAAACATGCGTGAATGAAACAAAACACAACTCCGGGTCTGTTTTTGATGAGGAAACAACATTATAACATGGATCAGAAAATAGCGTAATATGGGCCCATTAAGTTGGCGTAAGTAAGTCCTTTAAACCATTGTTGCCCCACTGTCACAGCTGCTATTCCCAACGGCAGAAGTGGGTAGAGTAGACAAAAATTGTACTCAAGTAAGAGTAATGTTACTCAAAATAATATTTCTCAAGTGTAAGTGCAAAGTAGTGGTTCAACAAATTATTCAAGTAAAAAAGTATGTCAGAAAGCTACTACTACTATTTAAGTAAGAGCAATGTATGAGCAATTGTTGGGACGTAACATCTGATTTATAATTTGAAGTTAATGTAATTTGAAGGACAAAACTTAATACACAAAATTTGGTATTTTCAAAGGATAGACATGAACAATTTAAAACGTAAAGAGTGGTGCAAGAAACGCAAATGTTCAAATCATTTCATATTGTCAACATAAAGCTTTTGTCACTTGTAGATTTAGTCACAGTGGGAAGAGTAACCAAATCTTTTACTCAAGTAAGAGTCCTGTTCAATATATGATGCTAGAAAAGTACTGTGAAAAGTACAATTTCTTTAAAAACTTACTCAAATAAATGTAACTGAGTAAATGTAACTGTGTACTACCCACCTCTGCTCACACACCACATTCATACTAAGCAATGTGAGTGAAGTATCTTGCCTAAGGACACAATGACAGTTTCCACTAGAGCCCTTGCTGCCCCACTTGCTTGGCTTCCAAGATCTGACACAGTCGGGCAAGCAGGATGCACATATACCAAATATTACCCAAATATTAATAGTACTTTCTTTTACATTACCATGAGTTCTTGTAATCCCTCAGTCGTCCAGGTAGGTTCCATAGTGGTCCATGGGCGTATACTAGTCTATGTGTCTTATACTTTTTCTGAAACAGCTCAAGATCAGTCTAATGCTATTCAGGAAAGGTTCATTTCTGTCCTGTTGATGTGACTTTTTTAGTATCAATACTTACTCAAATTAGTATCTAGTTTCAATATGATTTTTATTATTGATTAGTATCTGATTTTCGATACTTTTGTGCTTTTGTGTTTCAGAGTGTTTGGCATCTCTCCCATCATCCACAGTAACTGCTCGTGCACGTGGCGTCTGTCTCTCCACCCGCACAGGCGCTGGTTCCACTTTGTCAACCCCATCATGCTGCTCCTGCTCTACTACACCCTGGCCACACTCATCCGCCTGTGGCTACCCGTGGACCACATGGTGAGCAAGACGGTTACATAGCACTTTTAAATAGTTTTGTCTTTGTGTTTTTATTTTACTGTCTCCTGGTTCAGCCAATTTTGGTTTTCCACAAGAACACTGCTGTGCTTACTTGAGCGAGTTACATTAAAGGGCCTGTATAACACTCATTTCTGATCTATGTTATAATGTTGTATCCTCATTAAAACATACCTGGAGTTGTGTTTTGTTTCATTCACACACATTTAAGACACAAACCCTGCATATTTAGGCTGAGTTCTTCTTTCAAACAGAAAACACTCTGTTCCACCTGAGGATGTCATGCGGTATTACAGGAAGAGCTCCACTATGTTTTTAAATTTATATACACCTTCACTAGAATCATTTGAAAAATTTCAGTCCTTTGAAGCTTCATCTATACATTGTTTTAGCCTCTTTGAAACATCTTTGCTTCTCAGTGAAGTAGATGATATTGTAGACTTTCTGTGACAATTTCAACTGAACAAAAGGTAAAAAATGTATGTATTGTAATGTATTCTAGTGTATTGTAGAGTAAAGCAGTCCAATAGAGGCTTATGTTTGGGAAAATAAGTGTTGCCCTAATGAGTCCTGGAGTTGTAAAAAGAGGCAGGAGACTCTGGATGAACACTGCACGTTAGTATTGGCCATTCAAGTCTGACTATGCTTCCACACAAGGAGTTTAAATAGGACCTAAGAAGTACAGCCTAGAGACATGCTGGCTGAGATAAAATGAGCAGACCGCTTCTCTGAGACGAGTTGATCAAGGAAACTGATCATGTAAAATAAGGAGGAATGCTATAATAGTTGGATGATGCCATAGTAACCACAGAGAAATGTCAACCATGGACTGCAGGTGTTCTTGCTCAGACTATGCAGGGGATGCAAAATTCCACAACACTTTCAGTCTACCATTTAATGACATCACATGTCGGTACGGAGCATTTGGAACATCAGAGATTTGGACATCCAAATAATGCAGGATTACTCAAACATGTGTGAATGAAACAAAACATAACTTTGGATATGTTTTTGATGAGGTAACAACGTTCTTACATGGCTAAAAGGCTCACAGGAGTTAATTTTGCATAATATAGGACCTTTAAAATTTAAATGCATCAGTGTCAATAACTTTATTTTGAATAGGCCCGTCTGTAATGAATAGGGATGTGCTAAAATATCAAAATATCAATATTGTGGCACACAATTTGGTTATACAGTATCAATATTGACCACTGCTGTATCAATACATATCACCATATAGTATTTTTTTGGTATATTTTACAAAATTATTTTGACAGTGCTACAATTCTGTTGCTTGTTTAGAGAAAGAAAAATCACTTTTAATTATTAAAATGAGTGTATTTCATATTAAGTTTGCGCAAGTAGTCGTTTAACAAAGAAATACTGCTGTTAAAATGTGTTTGGTTTTTAAATAATGATATATCAGAGAATACAATGTGAGCAGAGGATGTAGAGGAAGGGGTGAGATGGAGCAGAAGATGTAGAGAAGAGGGTCAGATGGATGTAGAGGAGAGGGTCAGATGGATGTAGAGAGGGTCAGATGGATGTAGAGAAGAGGGTCAGATGGATGTTGAGGAGAGGGTCAGATGGAGCCGAGGATGCAGACGAGAGGTCAGATGGAGTGGAGGATACAGAGGGTCAGATTGAGCAGAGGAGTGGGTCAGATGGAGCAGAGGATACAGAGGAGAGGGTCTGATGGTGCAGAGGATTTACTACTGCTCTCCGTGAATAGTCCCATTGCCTTGAATTAAACAGGGAACTATACAGCCTTCAGGAAGATTCTAGCACGGTCAATTAGCTCAACAAATCAATTTTTATTATCCCAATCATGAGGCGTATTGTGTCCATCGAATCCATGTCTTATTCATTGGCTTTAAAATGAGGAGATCTAGTCCCTGGTTTTGTTTGGTTTAACTGAACTTCTTTGTGATTTTTGCGTGTTTTATTCGTCTTTGTCCCTCCTGCTCTTCAGTGGTGTAATGCATTTATAGATTAGGGTTTTTATAGAGGGGTCAATAGCTCCTTGTAAACCCACAAGTCTGAATACGGCATCGATCAGCACTGAGCCCTGCCCTTTCACCTGCTCTCACTCTGCACAAGACAATAATAAACCACTATAGCAAAGCAGAGAATTATGCTTTTTATTTTAGCTCGTTTTGTTTAGTGTATATTAATCAAAATACACAAATTGTTTAGAAATTAAAGTTGAAAAGTAACTCCAAGATGAACTCAATTATCTCAGTGGTCTGTGGTTTGTCCCTTTCTATCATATGTGCCCTACGATGGCCCTAAGCTTTGGCCTAGGGCTGAACACTTTTTGAAATGTTCTAATTGCAGTTTTCCTAACAAGTATGACATTGGTCTTGCTATTTTTTTTTCTTCCCTCATCAAAAACATGCCCAAAGAGGTTTTATATGTCACTCATGCTTCTATTCTATTCTAACCCTCCTTACGGTTAGCTGTAAGGTTCTGTCCAATGCTCTGCCCACAAACCTACTTCACCCATGCTCCCTTATGGCAGTTTTCCATAAATATAAAAAAGCATATTACAAAATTGTACTCTACAACTTCACAAACTTGTGAATGTGCGATGTGCAGTAGTTTCGTTAGCAAGATGCACGCTAATTGTGTTGTCATAGCGCTCAAAAGGGGGAGTGACTTAGCGCGGAGAGCAAAGGGAGTGGAGACTTAGAGGGTCTAAATCAGGGGTCACCAACACTGGCCCGCGGCCGCCATGTCGCCCCCAAGGACTGCATG
>KN483064.1:0-46093 GCA_000787095.1 Periophthalmodon schlosseri | reverse complement strand
GAGCGTTGTGGAGTTGCTGCTACTCTTTTGGGGCCTTTAATTTCGTCTGATGTAAAAGAGGCAGAGGAAAAGTGGAGAAAGAGACTTCTTAAAGGTTTAGATGAGACGGAACATTCTTTGGATTCTGATGGAGAAGGTGGAGGTTCTATAGAATCCCCTTCTGTGCCGTTGCTGGACCAGGACTCTGCTCTCAGTGAGAAAGATGTGTCTGTCAAGAAGCAGTCAACAGATAACTCAGACGCTGAAGGGCCCGAGGAAGATACAGTGGAGCTGGAGTTGGCTCTAGAGCGAAAAAAAGTGAGTCTATGGCCAAATTGTAAGACGGAGTTTGTTGTTAAATGATTCTAATGTCTGGTATCACTATCAGGCTGAGTTGAGAGCCCTCGAAGATGGTGATGGAAGTGCTGGGGGTTCTAGTCCTTGTTCTGAGGCTAGTCAAGATGCCACAAATTCTGGGAGCACTCTGTTCAAGAAGAAACGCTGGAAAACTGTCTTCCCTGCTGCTCTCAGCCCAGACTCCAACAGCAGAAGTTCTAACGTACCAGAAAGCACAGAGACAGGTATCCACAGTTTGAGCTGAAGTGTAAATCAATCGCACAACATGGTGTAAACATCCTATTTGTCTTTCAGCTCTCCCAAAAGTCATTGATGGAGCTGTGCAGGGAGAAGAGAAAGAAATGGAGACTAACACTCCTGAGGACGATGATGTAGAAAATCCTTCAGCTAAAGAAGAAGTGGAAACACCAGAGCTCAAGGTTGAGAAACATTTTATTACAGAAAAGTACAATAGCATTTATGCAGGTCTATTGGACTGTATCTTTATGCAGAGTCATTATAGTTTCAGATAGGAGAACTTGCCAACACCTTAACCAGCAAGATGGAGTTTCTAGGGATAAATAAGAAAACTATCTCAAATTTTCAACTTCTTCTTCTGCAAACAGAGGTAAGAAGATATCGTACAACTGTATATTTTAGGTTATATATTTGAAAATCAGTTTATTTTAAAAATGCTGACACGGTATTTGAGTGTTGTTAATTGAAGCAAAAATAACCACAGCAATATTTATCAGTGGCTTCATACCCTATTTTTTGTTTTTCCTCTGACTTTCACAGACAAGGATTGCTGACTGGAGGGAGGGTGCTCTGAATGGGATGTATCTACGCCGCAGGCTGCAGGAAGCTGCTGAACACATAAAATATTACGAACTTAACGCCACACCTAAAGGCTGGTCCTGCCACTGGGACAGGTACGCGCTCCTTACCTTTCACACCTTTAAACCCCCTCGTCCCCAAAGTCTTACGTGTGACTACAAGCTGCTTCACTGCAGAAACTGCTGACTTTTACATGACTTGGGGAGAAGCTTAACAAGTCTGAATGGATTCAAAAGCAAATCAGAAAACTCCTTCACGTTTGATGTAGTCCGGGCAGTTTCACCTACAAATATTTGGGGATCCAGTTTGGGCCAGCCTGCATTTTGATAAATGCATGTCACAGATGGGAACTCCCTAGAACAGACTTTTAGCCTCATTCGGGTTCCAGTAGACAACTTGGTAAAAGGGAGGGATATACTAGGAAGGCTGGTGGCCTGGGAGCACTTTGCATTTCACAGGACTTCAGCCCCAGATTGCGCTGCACACAGAGTGATACCCTGGAAACAACCAGTCTGATGGAACAAATAAAAGCTGAAGATGAAGCTATGACGGGATTCCAGCAGGTCAGACCATCCTTTTCATGTTCTTATATGATTGAACAAATGTTTTATAATGTTTATGTGTGATGTGTGTAATTTATTTTTCTGTTATTCACTGTTCTCTCGTCTTCTCCCGGGAAGAAGTGGTTGCCCAAAAGCTGGGGGCAACCGTGGTGTGAAGGGGTTATTAAATACTTTCAGGCCCTTTGCTTTGGTAAACCAGAAATGTTTGGTGATAAAATAATCCATCTTGGTGGCAAAAGTTGAAATTTTTTTGGCTTTTGGCCATTTGTCGCTATCCCCACATCCCAAGGTATCATGCCATTCAAACAGTTGTGATTTCAGTTTCTAAGACCTTTCCCTCTTATCTCTGTTGTCCCACTCTAGAGAACACAGGCGGTATTTTTATCTGAACGAGCGGACTGGTGCGTCACAGTGGGACTTTCCTACAGAGGAGGATAAGGGAGAGGATGCCAAAGGAGGTCAGTCTTCACACTTCAGGCGTCAGTAGATTACATGAGTTACTATATTTAATGATACGTCACACCTTTTGTCTGTAAATAGGATCATCTGCTGCTAAAGCCAGCACATTGTGGACCTCATCCCAACCTCCTCTTCCAACTAGCCCACCGCCTCCCCTCTTCAGCAGTTCACCTCCCCCACCATTGCCCCCAGACTCTCCGCCAACGCCTCCGCCTTTGCCCGACAGCGATTCTGAGATCATGGAGGTGGAAATGGAGATGGATGACGATGATGGGGAACCTCCGGCCCCTGGCACTGAGGAGGACAATGGGCCTCCTCTGCCACCGGGCATTACCAACACAAGGGTATGAAAGGAGTCGTACTGTTTTAGTTTTGGACTATGCGCAAAATACATTATAATCTTTTATTTCTTTCTTATTTGAATAGATTGTAGAGTCAAGTGCCTTTGGGAGGACTCTCAAACGCAAAGCTGGTCAGTCAAGTAAAACTGTTACGATTGGAAGCAATCCCATCCGTTACTCTCAACCTGTTGCCAGTGCAGGTACGCAAACTGCATGTGTTTTAAAGCTATCAAAGATGCACTATGTGACTTTTCTGGTGGAGGGTCTCTTGTCTCTTTGGCGATATTATTACTTTGGAATGTTTCATTGTATGGCATCACCTGGAACTTGACCTAGTGGCATCAGTTTCTCATCTCCATGGGGATAAATACATTTAATGCCAGACAGTGGAACATTCTAGGTAAAAACAAACGGGTGGCAGACACTCCAGACAAGTTACAAAGATTTCCTTATTTAGAATTTAAATTAATGTCTATAGAATAGTCTAGTTATAAATGTTGTCTTTCCTACAGCTCCGATAATCCCCGTGGCTGCTTATTGGGGTGTGCCAGCTGTTCCTCTAGTGCCTTCTGAGCCCCCTATGCCACCACAGCCTCCACTGCCTCCACTGCCTCCACCCCAACCACCCTCAGAACCTCCTCCACCCAAACCCACAGAGAAAATAAAAAAGACCAAAAATAAGGTAATGTCACCTGTCGAACACTGTATTAAAATGTTATTGCACAAATAATTGCATCTTCTTCCTTTCTCCTTTTTCTGAAGTCTAAGAAAGTTAAAACCAAAATGCCGTCTTTGGTGAAAAAGTGGCAGAGTATCCAGAAAGAACTGGATGAGGAAGAGAAAAGCAGCTCGAGTGATGACGACCGAGACCAGCTCAATAAGAAAAGTATAGAGGAATGGAAGTATCAGCAGCTCATGACGTACGGCACCGCTTCCTCCCGCCATATCTCAGTAATTAAGATGTGTTTATTTTGTGATTACTAATTATGCACTTTGCTCTTTTTATTTTAGGGGAAAGGCTTCGAAAAATGCCAACTTTGAAGCAATTCCAGACAACTGGCGGGAAAGGATAAAAAAACGGAAGATGATGAACAACACATAACGGTTAATCCAACTATGTCTGCCTTATTAAGCGAACATCTATTTAAACTATAACTCATGATTGAGATCAGTTACCACTATGACATTTTGTGGTTGAATGTTTGAGAAGTTAAGATTGTTGTGCCATATGATCTCCTTCATCCTTGTTGGCTCATTACATCAAGTTATGACCACAAAACTCCAGAGACATTTGTGTATTTTAAGGGACAATTTTTCCAACTCTGTATATATGTGTATTATGTTGTGGTTATAAACGATGTTATGGAATGGGAGGGAACATTACATGTACATTTTGTATTTAAAATGTTATTAAATGTGTTTTTCCACATTTTGCTTTTTTAACAGAGGCTCATGTGCATCATTCCTTTATAAATGATAGCACTTATAAAAACTGTAGTCACTTGTTCTGTTTGCAGGTACGTGTACACGTTCTCTACAGACTTACATAGGCCATATCCTGTGTACATGGGCATCTAACTGCCTGCTTAGGGTTTGACAACAGAATGAAAAATCAAAGATATTCTACTGTAATTGAAATCAGTCAATGGGTCTATAATATTTAGTTTAAATGTGGAGCAGGCAAAAAGTTTAATGTGATTTTTGTTTTGTAATATAACGAGTATTTGCTTGTTTGCTGATATTAATGACCAGATTCAACATTTGTAGATTTTCCTTTTTGACAGGCTAATTGGGGAAATAGAGGTCCCAATAAACCTGAGTATTGATGGGTTTCAGATGACATCACAACGTTCTATAGGCCAATAATATTTAAACAGGTTGGGTGGGCGGGGGGTGAAGTTGTTTGTTGTTAAATAGTGAGTTCTAGGGTCTACTCACTAATAGACATGATCAGATCAATATGCGTGAATTTGCATATTCACACATATTGATATTTCATGACAAAGCACAATGGACAACAGTGAAACCTGGCACTCGACTCCCATCTAGGAGTATGACGTCATCACATTCCAAAATCTGAAAACCACCAAAAATTGAAATTTTAATAAAAAATAAATTAATAGAAAAGATGAAGGATCTGTGATAATGAGGCGTGAGAGAAAGGGGGAAGTTTTTATTTTTATTTATTTTTTAAGAAAGTCTAAGCGTGGACTCGAAACCAACGGTCGCCGTGGTGTTACGGTTGCTAGGTAACGCCTGCGTGAAGGCTACGTAAAGACAGTTTGCACATGTGAGGCTAATGCGGAGTCTAATAAATGTGTAAGTAAACCTCTAATCTTTTATTCAAACGTTATTAAAGTTACGTTTTATGTGTAAAACTGAACTATAGTAAGAGTTACGAAAAAAGTCATAATTAAGCGAAAAGCCAACTGTTCAGCTAACGGCTAACAGATGAAGCTATCCCAATGTGGAAGTTTTGTTGCTTTAGCTAACTTTACTTACATTTTGGATTCTGGTAGTGGTGAAATTGTTAAGTATTTGCCCTTGAACTGTATATAATGACAACTTCCACAGGCTTAAATAGTGACAATATGAAGCATCCGTGTTTAAAGGAGTGAAGGAGCCTGTCTCGAGAAAAGGAGAAAAGTGCGTTATGGCCTCATCTGTGATCAAAAACTGGTGGAATTTCTGTCAGATGGAGAGACTACGCTCCAATGATTCCAACACCGAGGAAGAGGAGGAGGAAGGAAGTGCGAGGAGAGAGTGTAAGAAAGTTTGACTTGATTTGGTTATGCGCGCCCAATATACTTTGCAGGTCTATTATTGTACTTTTTCATTTGGGCTTTTGTTTGTCCCCTTGGAGATCTAATGTTATTGCTTTGCCTAAAGTGTTCCACAGTATGGTAAACAAATCTATTTCCATGAAGACAAACTGGTTACACCACCAGGCCAAGTTACAGGTCAGATCTGTGGAGAGGCGGCCGCTGCTCACTGTAAGAATGCATCTGTTTTTAGCAATACAGAAAGTGCTGTTAGTGCATAAAGGTAAATTTAATATCATGCCGTGGAACATTCCAGGCAAAGCAGCAAAGCGATAACATCTCCATGGACACAAACCAGTGGTGGAGCCTTCAGCATTAAAGTTAAATACTGTACCTTTTAGCTAAAAGAGCACTATACACATTGTAACTGAGAAAACCCCACTGTGCGGTCATAATATATTAAAGAAGCTCTTTTGTTTACAAGCAGTTTGAGGCTGGATAATCTGCTTTAAATGAACTGCGCTCCCTTGTTTTATTCAGTGATGATGAAACATTTAGTACTGCCCTGTGTTAATAAAGGAACATTTGATTTGATGTAGTACCCATAGACCTAAGCCAGGCACTGAAGACGAGACAGCTCATTATAAACTTTGATGGAAACCAACCTATTTTGAGTCTCAGAGCTCCGCTGGATGTGGTTAACTTTCCATCTAACGTCTGCCCACGCTGGCCTATAGAATGTGAAGTCATTGGAGACATCATTCATCACATAGGTACATCAGTATGTTTTAAGACTATATACCAATCACTATATTGTATTAAAACATGTTTTTTTTTAATTGTTTTTAAGAATGGGACCCCCCACAGCCAGAACCTTTTTACCAATACACTGGCAGTGAGAGAATGCCTCAGCCAACTGGAGAAAAGAATGGAAAAGTGGTATACAGTGTGGATCATGGTGAGACAAAAATGTTTTATTTTTATGAAAGTTTGTATATCTTTACTATTAGTTGTATGTATTTCTTTCTAGCAACTAAGCATCCATTTTTTACCTGCTCACGTGTTGGGGGAAGCCCGGGCCCCATCAGGAATGCTACTTGCTTTGATATTAAAGAGACTGATTTTGTTCTTGAATTTGAATCTCGCTTTGAAAGTGGAAACCTCCAGAGAGCTGTTCAAGTGTGAGTTTTGTCATTTATGTTACTTGTTTCTGATCAACTCATAATGTTCTTTTGTTTAGGGGTCCATTTGACTATGAGCTGACCATCCGCTGTGACATGTACACCAAAAAACACACACAGTGGTTTTACTTCAGAGTGAGAAACATGAAGGCTGGGGTGACATATCGCTTCACCATTGTCAACTTGATGAAGAGCAGCAGTCTGTACAGTTATGGCATGAAACCGCTTCTGTATTCTGAAAGAGCTGCAAAAGAAAATGGGGTTGGATGGAAACGGACTGGCTTCAACATCAGATATTACCGCAACTGCAATCAGGTGAGTAAAGTCAAGTACATATATGTCAACGCTAATAGGAGGATGTTTTGTCATAAATATTTTTTGTTGTTGCCTTAATTTGAATACAGTTGGCCATATTTGGCAAACGTTTGAGATGCTTTATGCATTACCTTTTTGTCATTTCTGTCTTTTCTTAGAATACAAATGAGAATGACACCAAATCCCTGTACTGCCTCACCTGGAGTCTCCAGTTCCCTTTTGAATCAGACACCTGTTTTGTGTCTCATTGCTACCCCTACACATATTCTCGGCTGCAGCACTACCTGCAACGCATTTCATCCAATCCAAGCGTTGCATCCTACTGTAAGCTCAGGATCCTGTGCCATAGCCTCGCTGGGAATGCCGTGTATGTGATGACCATAACGTCTCAAGGAGACAACACGTGCGAAGGAACAACCAAAAGAGCGGTAGTGGTGACAGCGCGAGTGCACCCAGGGGAGACAAATGGATCCTGGATGATGGAGGGATTCCTGGACTTTCTGCTTGGTAACTCAGCGGATGCTCAGTTACTGAGAGATACCTTTGTTTTTAAAGTAAGGTATTTATGTTATTGTAATTAAATGGTGTTTCTATTAAGATTTGGCTTCTAAATCTTGTTTTTTTAATTCAATGCCCTTAAAGATTGTGCCAATGCTTAACCCAGATGGTGTCATTGTGGGAAATTACCGCTGTTCTCTGGCAGGCAGAGACTTGAATAGAAACTAC
Organism: Periophthalmodon schlosseri; assembly: GCA_000787095.1. NCBI lineage: Eukaryota > Metazoa > Chordata > Actinopteri > Gobiiformes > Gobiidae > Periophthalmodon > Periophthalmodon schlosseri. The sequence continues at coordinate 38,594 of KN483064.1, read as the reverse complement.
AAAACAACACTCAAGGATGCTTTCCCCAGTGTATGGCACACTCACAAGATGGTGGAGAAGTAAGAAACTTTCACACATATAGTACACTCTGCCAAGCTTTTTTTAAATTATTATTCCTGATATTTTTCTCTTCAGGCTCCTGACAGAGACTGATGTAGTCCTTTACTGCGACTTCCATGGCCACAACCGCAAAAACAATGCCTTTATGTATGGTTGTAATAGCCGAAGTGATGCTTCAACAAATCTTTATGAAAGAATTTTTCCCCTAATGATGAGTAAAAATGCCAGTAACAAGGTAATGACCCATTTTACCAGTATAACTGAATAAATGTGATGGTACTGTTTAAGCACGCACACCTTTAACTTTGATGGTCAGTTTTCTTTTAAAAGCTGCAAGTTCCGGGTCCAGAAAAGCAAAGCGGGAACTGGACGCATCGCCATGTGGAGACTTGGTATCCAAAACAGCTACACCTTGGAGGCAACCTTTGGGGGCTCCACATTGGGTCAGTTTATCTGTGATTGTCAAAATCAAACACCGCATTACATTTACATTGGAGGGAGACACTCAAATCCATCCCCCTCTCTCTGGATAGGTGACAGAAGAGGGACGCATTTCAGCACTCGAGACCTGAAGTCACTCGGCTTTAACGTTTGTGACACTTTACTAGACTTCTGTGATCCTGATCCCTCCAAGGTGAAGCATCTCATTTCATTTCACAGTAACTATTTTTTGTTCAAATCCATGCTGACTATGTCGCCTTCTCAGGCCAATTATTGCTTAACGGAGCTGGCGGCTCTGTTGAGCAAACAGGTGAAAGAACGACTGGGGAAAGATTTGACAGATTCAAACTTTACTGTTTCTGACCTGGAAACCAGGTATTTATACCAAAATGAACCATAACCTACCTTTAGTACAGCCTGTTAACTCTATTCTAACCAATGCATTGTTTGTTCTTCTGATGTGACATATTCATATACTTTACCCCACAATCCTCAACTAAACTGTAATACATTTCTTTTTTAGCACCAGTGGTTCTAATAGTACTGACTCTGATGGACCCCCAGTGCATTTACTTAACCCACCAAACACTAGTCTCCAAAAGGTATTTAGGTAAATATTCATATGATATTTTATTCTTATGTGTAACTACCTATTTTGCTCTCTAGAATCACCTAAAGGAAAGGAAAAAATGTCTGAAGAGTCGTAAGGAAAGGGACAGACTGCGTTCAGACCTAAAGGTCCAGGAGAGTGACAGCAAAGACATGGTACAGTTTTCAACAATCACAGGGTTTCTCTTATGTGCACCACAATCTTTAACTGCGATTATTTGTTCTACACGTCTCCAACCAGCCACTTGAGAATACATCGAAAGCAAGACATGTAACGAAGGAAAAAAAGAGTGACCACGTAAGTATGAAAATGAGTAAAGGAAGAATGAGTTAAGCTATTTAAGCAACACTATTGGTTTAGTTTGTTAATCTTATATTTTTGCTGTAGGTCAATCAACTGTCGAGAAAAGCCGTTATCCCTCCCACTAACACTCACCCAGGCGAAATAAGCCAGGTGACTCTGTGGCATGGCTCAACCCCTGTAACGGTAGGAATGAACCAAAAATTAATGTTTGCAATGTTTGTTTATGTAAAGTTTACAGTTTTTTATATATTTATTTCTTTTAGAACAGCAGCTTGGATGACATAAAGATTTCATGCGCATATGACAAAAGAAATTGTTCCCATCTCAGCCCTTATCCAACAGTCAAGTCACATACGGGTAAGCACGAAATTATCTAGTTTTAACACACATTCTGGCAACAAACGAAATTACAATCATATTTTGAACTTTATTTTTTGTGAAAGAAACTGGGCAATGGAGGAGCTCTTCACAATTTTTGCATTTAAGTGCCATCCTTCCACCACAAACACAGCTGCTTTACCCAATACCTCGGCAGCGTTTAATTACATATAAAGTTTCCAGAGGTTTGTTACAAAATTAAGAATGTGGCAAATTATTAAAAGTAGTATTTTCTAATGCTTGTATTTGTTTCAGGTCTGTCTACCATACCAGTACCAGACAGGTAAATATCCCTGCAGTTTTGTATCATAGTCACTGCATAATCGACATAAGCACATTAGCATCAGTGTGGTTTCATATTGTATCTGAAGGGCTTCCAGAAGGTTGTTCTTTCAGATGGTTCCCAGTATTCCCGACAGACGACTGCTGACAAGTTTATCCACAGAAAAGCTCAACAGTGACCACATCTATAAAGATACAGCCATCTCCCAAACCGCTTTGAAAGACAAACCACAACATGACCATTTGGAAGAAGGTGAGTCAAAGTTAACGCTTCAACACTAATATGACACTTACCAATGGTTTGATATAAACTGTGCTGTTCTAAATGGGCAGAACTTGTATCTTTTTGATTCAAAATGTAAAATACCATCATAAAAGGCTATAAAATAATATGATGCAAGCTTCTACCAAGTAAAATTTTATCACAGAGGGTTGGCTGTTCAATCCCAGCTCAGGCCGGTTCATGCTGGTATTGTGTCCTGCGGCAAAACACTTTCACCCGCCGTGCCTCCTGTGTCTATGTACAACGTTATATGAATGAATATGTGTTGTGTGAGTAATTGAAATCAGACATAAAGTTTATTTTTGAATGCATTTTGTCAATGAAACTCAAGCCTTATGTGTGTAGCGCCCTTCTTCACTCATCACATTTTAAAGCGCAGGTCCCACAGCGTTGGGGTGACCTCTGTCTGCGCCGTTCAGAACTACAGCTCAAAGTTATAATTCTTTATTTCATATTTCAACAGGTTTGTCTCTGCTTAAATGTAAACCATACAAACATCACAAAGGCTCTATTCCCAAGACTTTTCTTGAGCCTTTGCAGAAGGGCACAGACAAAAGGTAAATAATATCTCAAGTGTCTTTCTTTTCTTTCTTTGTACATAAAACCAACTTCCTTCATGAGATGCGCTAAATATCCAACCCTCGTTTCTGTTTCAGACAAAATAAAGAAATCACCAGGAACAAAACAGTGTTGCACGATGTACCTTCGGCGAAAACCATAAATGAATTCCCACTTTCACAAATCTTTGGTGGTCTTCAGTCAGTGGACAAAGTAAAACTCAATTGCATTTCTGGAAGAAAAGACCCAAAACCTGTCACTGGAGAAGTACACACAACACAGAACACAGTTTCAAGACCATCGCAATCTGCACCATCATAACACAAAACCATTCAACTTGAGAACTATTAGTGATTTACTTATTGTGTGGATAATAATGTGCTCCGTCCTCTTTGAATACTGCACACAGTGTTCTTACAGGATATAATTCACCATTTTTGTTTACCACACTTTTCTTGCTGCTGTTGTAAAATATTGCACACATTAAAAAAAAACTTTGATACAAATTTAATTCATACAATCAACACAAGATGAACGGCATTTTTTACAATATTTTACAACATTGACAAAGCAATATATTTAAGGTGGAGAACAGTTGAATTGTCTAAGATGAAACTGGCTTTCAGTGTGTCTGACGAGGTCCCGGAGTGCAGTAAAACCAGTAAGAGCCTTGATCAAAAAAGAAAATGAGTAAATTCATCCAAATCATAAGGAATATATGAACAGTGAAATTCAAATACTACCTGTGTTAATAGAAATATGGCGAGGACTATATGAACACCTCTTTCCAGTGGCTGTATTAAAATAGCTTCATTTAAAAGTTGGAAGAGAATCAAAGGCAACTGCAGCAGAAGACTCAACAGCCAAAAGCCTGCCAGCTCTGGGACCTGTCACAAAAAAACACACTGAGGACGTGTAATGTAACAAATGTATTATAAATGCATTTTTGTGCTGAAGTACCTTTTCTTGTAAGTTTCCAGAGTAACCCAGATACAGTCGAATGGCTTCAATACAAGTCATTACAATGAGAATAGTCACAAGGATGAATTTGTAGTAGTCTGGCAAAGAGGGGTACTGAAAAAAATAATCACATTAAGATGCAGCGAGTTTAAGCATTTCCTCTTCATCGGGTAGAAATATTTATTCAAAGGAACATTACCTTGAGATTCAACATTACAATTTCACTGATCCACCAAAATGGAAAGAACCACATGTTAAAATACAGGGACATTTGGAGGTGGAGGCTGGACAGAACCCGTTTATCTGAAAAAAGAGACGGGAAAAGCCCATTAAAAGAAAAGGCAGTGACAATATTAAGATCTTAAGACAACATTAAGGTTGTTGAACAGTGCAGTTGTTAAAACCATTGTGACCACTATTCCAAAGTGCCAGAGTCTGGTCTTGAACCGGTGACCCAGGTGTTGTTCCCGTGTGCTAGCTATGCTAACTCATCTGCTCGGGGTTTACCGTGGAGCAGAAATGGCTCGTGATCTTTAGTGACGGTGTGGCTCCTGTTTGGGTCAAATAAAACATTTCGAGAAAAGTCTTCCAGGCGTCTTCTGAGGTTCTCTGGTAACTCCATTGTGAATTTTCTACCGAGCGTTGGCTCAACACCACGGATGCGGACATTGCTAAAAAACGCTCCGCCTTTCCCTTTCTTTGCTCGTGGGCTTCGTCTCCATGGTTACCAAACAAATCTGCCCCTCCGCGTGCCTTTGGAACCAAAGTCTGCCCCCTCCAAAAACTCACTGAAACTGTGGGGCGAATAGATAGTAGGATACGCCTGTGTGGTCTGTTACTGTCAAAATTTTTAATTATTACTAATTTCTTGTTTTATTTATTTGTTCGCAAAATCCTCACTGCATTTGCAAAAGCAGCGGTCCAACCTTCTGCTCTGTGGTATCAGGGAACTGTCATGTCTGTAATGTTGAGACAGACGTGATGGCCACGCCTTTAGAGAAATCGAAACTAACACGGTTTTAATCAGAGAAAAGATGGCTTCAAACAATGAAGAGCGTTTCACTTGCTCCATTTGCCTTCAGCTCATGGAAGACCCCGTGACTATCGGCTGTGGCCACAACTTCTGTATGAGGTGCATTAATGCGTACTGGGATAAAAAGTTTGCTGAACGGGCAGCTTGTAGCTGTCCCCACTGCAGGCAGATCTTTACGCCGAGGCCTACGCTGTTCAAAAACGCACTTCTGGCCGAGCTGTTGGAGGAGCACAATAAAACCCTGGAGGCTGGTGCCGCTGATGGAGACTCGGACGGGGTGGGGGGTGTGATGTGTGACGTTTGCACTGGGAAAAAACGCAATGCGTGTAAGTTCTGTCTCACCTGTCTAGTCTCTTACTGCCAGATACATCTAAATCCTCATTTTAAAGTCGCCCCTCTCAAAAAACACAAGTTGGTTGAAGCTTCAGTCAATAACAAACAAGTTATATGTGCGCGCCACCACAAACTCTTGGAGCTGTACTGCCGCACTGAGCGCCTCTTCATCTGCGCGCTGTGCGTGGTAGAAGGTCACCAGAGCCATGACACTGTAGCTGTCACAGAGGAGATGAATGCAGTGCAGGTATAACTCTACTTTTCCTTTTACTTCTAGTCCAACTGGTTTTATTGATGCTTCAGTTCAGTGCTATATTGTTGTTATAGATGAAAATAAAAAGAAACAAAGACATGATCATGGACCAAGTTAAGGATTCAGAGAGAAAAATGACTGAACTGAGAGAGGCTACGAAATCTATAAAAGTGAGTTGTTTTATGTATATAATTGCATAGATATAAGGCAGTGTCCAGCAGTAAATCTGACCAGAACTGAAGAAGTGGCTTGGATGAGCAGCGAAACGTCTTCACTCCTACAACTTTTTGTTCAGTTGACAGATTTGAATTTTTCTTTTACAATTCTGCCATAGAGATACATGTTGACTATGACATGACAGAATTGCTCATTACAATTCATTATTTTATCTGTTTTCACTAAAGGACACTGCTTGGGAGGTCTGCGATGAGTTTGAACGCCTCTGTCAAGAAAACATCCGCTTGTACGTCACTGCCACGGAGAAGAAGTGTGCTGATGTGAGAGAGAGAGTTGGAGAAGCAGAGAAGGCTGGACTAGATTGGGCAAACTCTCAGCTCGGACGTCTGAGACATGAGGTGGATGTGCTGAGGAGGAGGGACGAACAACTCAACCAGCTTTTACAAACCGAAGAACCCATGCAGTTTATACAGGTGATAGATTTGAGATGTTTTATTAGACAGTTGACAGTTTTTAGTATTTTGACTAAGGGTTAGGCCTGTCACGATAACAAATTTTGAAGAACGATACACTGCTGACGTGAATATAGCCGCTAAACGATAATATTGACTAACTTATGCCATTGACTCAATAATCCTAAAGTAGAATTATCCCCAAAAACTATCCTAAATAAACAATATGGTTAAAAAAACGTGAACTGCAAGAAATAAATGGCAGAATGAAACACACAAGCTGTTAGTTTGTCTCTATTCATGGGAATCAGACAAACAATTCTTCCCTGATTTGAAGGACTTTGTGATGACCAATAGAGGGGGACCTTTCCCCATTCAAAAGATATGGTATTTTGATTTGAATTGCTTAATTGCTTTGACCACAGAAGGACGGTTGCTATAGCTTGAAAAACCCATGTATAATGACTCATAGACATTTTTATTCAACCCTCTACAGCTCAGATTTCTAATCCTAGAACAGAAAAATCAAAAGTTCCTCACTAATACTAAGGGGCGACAGTAGCTCAGTTGGTAGAGTCTTTGTCCACTCATCTGAAGGTTGGTTCGAATCCCACTCGTGACATAAACACCATTGGATCTGACCGCTCAGATCCACTGACCCACAGGTTGGTGGTGCGATTCTAGCTTCCACAGATGAATGCTGTCGTTGTGTCCTTGGGCAAGACACTTAACCCACCTCACCCCTAGTGTCTGTGTGCACTGGTGTGTGAATGTGTGTGTGAATGGGTGAGTGGTGGCGCTTTGAGTCCCCTCCCATTGTTCAGTAAGGGTGAGTTCAAACTTGCAGTAGACCTCATCTAAACAACCAGGACTACAACAGAGTGTGAATGCACCCTTAGTGATTTTTGTTTTATTTATTTATGTTTATTTTAGCCTAGGTTTTGTCTAAAAAACGGACCAGACCAGGTGGTTAGGCATCACAACATATAAAGTGAATTGAAATAATAAACTTTTTTTTCAAAGGGTTTCCAAGCTGTTGGTGTCCTTCCAGCAAAAACTAATGTTCACACAAGGACTGAAAAACTGACTGAGTTTGTCAGTAATCAAAAGCACAAGCTGACAAATATATGCAACACTGAAATGGAAGAATTACGCAATAACCTCACACAATACTCAGGTAATAATAATAATTATTATTATTATAATACATTTCTACACTGTCCTTTATTTTCACAAAGTTTTCCATTTGTTTATATTATTTCTATTTTTTATGGTAATAGGATTATCTGTGCCCAAGAAGAAAGACGTAATCACATTGAGAGACTATCTTGTGACTAAATACAAAAGTAAATATACCAATTTGCAGTTTCTTTTTGTTACATGGTTATATTAATTACATTCTTTTTGTGCAGATCACGAACTGGAGATAAATCGCAACACCGTTGCTGCATGTCTTTCATTGTCCTCTTCAAACAAAGAGCTGTCATGGAGCGGCAATGGCCAGGCACACCCCCCCCACAGTGACAGATTCACCTACTATCCCCAGGCCTTGTGCAAACAGGGGCTGAAGGATAACGCGTACTGGGAGGTGGAGTGGGACGGAGGCATTGTGGAAGTGGCTGTTTCCTATAAAGGCATTCGTAGAAAGGGTTCCGGAAATGATTGTTATTTTGGCCACAACAATTTGTCATGGAAGTTGATCTGCTGTTCGTCTGGGTGCAAGTTTTGGCACAATAAACTTGAAAAAACTCTGATTCCAGCAGTAAGATCTTGTAAAGTAGCTGTACACCTCAGGTATCAAAAGGGCATCCTGAGCTTCTACAGTGTTAATGCAAACGATGAGTTAACACTTCTGCATGAAACTCAAGTCATCTTCACTGAGCCTCTGTATCCTGGGTTCAGTGTTGATTTGGGCTCAACTCTGAAAATATGCACCAGTTAAGAAAAGTCACGTCAGAGCTGGCACCTGATTTATGTTTTGATTCGTTTGTATTGTGACTTTAATGTCTTTCTTATTCTGCAAAGCACTTTGAATTACTTTGTGTATGAATTGTGCTATACAAACAAACTTGCCTTGCCTTTTAGAGTTTTTAGAGTTCTTAGGAAAGCAAAACAACAAAGGTTATATTTTATCTTAAAAATATTTACTTTCAACAAAACACAAAATAATTCTTAGCATGTATATTGTGGCAAAAAATATGACATCAATCATATTTGACAGTTTGTGATTTAAATAAAAATGGTTTGGAAATGATGAGTCAAGTCTCAAAATGACATGTGTTGACAACAGAACGCAGCACCAGCGCCACTCGAGTTAAAACATCACAAATCATAAAATTGATTGAACTGAGTTGTTTATGTAGGAGAGTTCGATTGTGTTGTAGAACTGAAGACAGGCTTTATATTGCAGCAGTTTCTCCGTCAAAGGGCTAACACCAACTGCTTTCCCCTGCACAGACAGGTCAAGGTACCTGTAAAATATTACACATTTCAGTAAGAATTATCACATATTTTCACAAGTTCTTTGAGGAAATATCAAAATCGTACACCTGTAGGACATACGCCAAAGTACAAGAGTATTCAAAGCCAAAAGAATGGCTAGTAAAAAGAAGAACCGTTCTAGATTTCCTTCATGCAGTACATTTGGGTAGAAATTACCTGTAAAGAGATGAGAATTTCATTAATTTGATTTGAGCTTTTACTGGGTTAAATGCATTCCAGTTAGACCTGTCACGGTAATGAATTTTGAGGCAGGATATATATCGCTACAGAGAAATATAACGATAAACGATAATATTGAAACTACTTTATGCCACTGACAAAATAACCATGAAGCAGGATAATCCCAGTGAACCATTTTGTAAACAGACAGACAGCAGAGTAAACCAAATATAAGCCATAGAAGTGACTTATTCAACCCTCTACCGCTCAAATCCTATTATAATACAACAAAAATAACAAAAATCTCCCCATTTATTGCAAAAAAATATATATACTATTGTTCAAGCTTTCATATTCTGAACGATAAGTCGATAGAGTGATTATCGTGACAGGCCTAATTCCAGTGCTTTTTTCATAACACACACATTCATAACAGTACCTCCAGAGATCAGGTATAAAAGCAAAATTATGAATGCACCAAGAAAACAGCCCCCTCCATAGGACAGTGTGAGAAAGTGCAGGGAGATCCCTCTGATATGACTGGGAGTCAACTGGAAGGATATAAAGGAGCCTAAAAAGTGAATAAACCGTTTCAAAATGCAAATTCAACATGGCCGTGAGATGTAATGTGATGTCGTGGACTCACATGTAGGTGTCACAAGAGCTTCTGCAATACCAAGTAGAATGTATTGGGGCGCCAGGTAGTAGCAAGGCATTGAAGAGACCTGCAAGACTTTCCCGGAGAGAGTTTGCTCCACCAGAGGGTAAGTCTTTCTCTGAAGTTCACAGAAACCTGCCAGCAGCAGAGAGAGGGCTGCAAGAACATGGCCCAAAACTAAAAGGGGAGGATGAACAGGGAGGGATGGTAAGAGGGTCTGCACAACAAGGGGTGTGGTCAGGAAGTCATTATAAGGAGGAAAAGACAGAAAAAATTATATTTAGGTATGAGTTATAAGAGCAGAACCTCTGAGTGAGCACAGAGATACATACTGATGACTCTGATGGGTGCCACAGGAGGTTTTCCTGTGGAGAGGAAGCAGGAGGTGACCAACTCCATCAGCGGAGCCAGCAACAACAGAGGGAGGATGCTGATGACATTCATGACACCAATGGGCAAGAGAAAGTCTCCCATGTGAAGGTTTGAATTCATGGTTTGGATGTAGTAACCTGAAGGAATCTGTTAGAGAAAAATGTTATTTTTAATTTAATTACAATAATAATTGCACAGTATATGTGTCTTTTATGCTTGTACTTGTGTAATGCAGACTCTGTAGAACAGCTGAAGACCATAAAGAGGGAAGAGTCGTGCTAAGACCTTTACATTCTCCACATGTGTCTCGCTGTATCGGCCTCCATTGTTCTCTTTGGCCCGATCCAGCCAAGATGTGACCTCTCCGCTTATATGGCGATAGTGGATGCAGCACATCCTCAAAGAGTTAAGGAACACTCCCAGAGTGGTAAGCAGAGATCCCCCTGTGTTAAACATCACAGCATGAACACTGACGTATGATTAAGAAGCTGTACATTTGTGTCAATTATACCTTTCTTTGGCTTGTAGGTAAATTTGTTGCGCACCATGTTTATGGCCATGAGAGCCAGTAACACAGAAGTGAATGGGATAAGAAATCCCAGATTTTTAGCCACAGACTGTTGAATATAAGCTATGCCAAGGAACACTACGGTGGAATTCAGATTGACCAGCCAGTAGAACCTATACATAACAACACAACAGTTGCACAATCTAATCCAATAATTTGAACCATTGCAAAATAACTCTTTGGTTATTTTAATGGGAGAAGGTACCAGTTGAAGAAGGACAGAAGCTGGTGCTGGTTGTAACCCTGCAGGCTGTAGGCTCCCATAGGACAGAGTATGGCCCTGATACCACCAATGCCCAACGCTGCCGCCAGCAGGCCAGTGTAAAAGAGAATCTGCTGCTCCCGAGGCTCTAGCTGGTGAGTGATGTGATGATTGTCTATGTAGAAATCTTCAAATGGAAATGCCACCACAGGAAGCATGGCCGTGCCTTAGAGAATAGGATTATGGTGAGAGTTTGTAAATTATTTACATGTTATATTACTTAAACTAACATTTAGACTAAAAACAAAGATAATCTGAAAGATAAAACTTACCAAAGAAATGAAGGAACGCACACAGGTAGAGGACTTTTGTCCTTCCTAAGTATGTTTCAGCAAACCATCCCACGAGGACTGGGGTCAGTGTGCTGGCTCCCACAAACATCAGGTTGATGAATGCAGCCAGGTAGTTGTCATACCCCAACTTCACAGTGCAGAACAGGATCATGTTGCACACAATCCCAAAGAATGTAAATCTTTCACACAACTCTACCAGCAACACACAGATGATAACTTGAAGTTTCTTTCTGGACTTCCCTGATGTCCTAAGCTCAGGCTGTGGTGTCCTGAGCTGGTGCAGTGATTGTTTGCTCTCAGACAGTCTCTCGTGGTCTTTTGCCATAGTAGTTCCAGCTTTGCGTGCTCGCTGGCCCAGTCAGCCCAAATAACTTTGAAAAGTGTCTCTTCTGCTCATCGGGCTCTGACTTCAGGGCCTTGTGGGTATCCCACACCTCAGTGCAAACTTCCTCCAGGGGTGGCACAGAGGATCAGACACGCCCACATGTGCACGTGCTGCAGACCAGTGTCCTGCTTGTTGCTCACAACACAGGACAGATTTCACTGAGATGACACATCTTGTAGAATCACTCCATTAATTGGTGGTTGATTGACATGTTGTGTAGCTACCAGGGGCACGTGCACTTGCTAGGCTATATATTTCACATGTAGGCTAGGCCTACATACCTGTACATACACTGAAAAATAATTTATTTTGGCTACTATGAGGCGTTCTGCATTTAAATAAATACTAAGGATTGGAAACAATAAACCTTAGTAGCCTATTCAGATAACGAACACTTATCAAATGCCTCACTTGAGTGTAAAAATAGCCAGTCCGTGTATCTGCTCATTTGCCTGGCCTGCTGCCTGTTATTAGAGTCAGCGTGTTAAGTGAGTGTGAGGGTGACTGTGTCCAAACTGGTTTCAACTGGGTCAAACAGCAGAGTCCATCACTTAAGAGCCACAAGTCACCAGGAAAAAGAGTTTTGTTTTTATTTTTAAAATGATCTGGCCCTGTACATAAATAGCCTTTTGGACTAATGTTGTTATGTTCTCCATGGTTCTTGATCCCAGACTCGTCGATGCTAATGAGCTCGCGGCGTCATAGCAACAGCGTCCTCGCGCTGCCGCGTGGGGGCGTGGCGTGTTTGGGGAAGTGTTTGCTAAAATCAGTGACTTTAAGTCTTACTTAACGATATATTCTAAGAAGCCATAAGGTAAGAATAATAACAGGTCACATGTAAACTGCGATAGTTTGTTATTAACTTAAGTTCTCCTTTTTATCTTAAGTAACTACAACTTTGTAACGTCCTAGCAGCTAGTTGCTAACTAACTTGCTGCTAGCATTAGCGCCTAGAATTAGCGCGTGTGCTAGCTCTCTGTTAAAGTATCCGAGTTTGGAGATCTGTTGAGTAGAGTTAAAAGCTTTAAGAATGACAGACCTTTGTGTGTAATGCACTTTCCAGCCGCTCTTCAGAAGGGACAATGTCCAATTTCGCGTCAAATGGCTTCAGCTCTACTCCAGTGAAGAAGTCGAGGTACCGAGAAAAAGACTTCCACAAACCTGCTCCTTTGGATTTGGATGTCGGGGTCCTTTCTGACGATGAAGACACGTTCTCTCTCCTGTCTCCCATCTATCACGATAGTTTTGACAGCGGAGAAAACACGAGTCAGTCAAGTGGGGAGTCCCCGCCAAAGGGGATAATAAGCACCTCAATGTTGTCAGACAGGTGAGCTAGTAAATACGTGAACGCAACATTATAAGTGCGTGAACTAATGTAATAATCTTTATATTCTGTAGGTGTGAGCTGCCTAAAACACCCTCAGATCAGATGCTGAGCTCTGCAGTGCCAGGGAAAAGTCCAACTTCACTCAGTGCCTGGGAACTGTGGCTTCTGAATAAGGCCAAAGAAGATAGGATCAAATTGGAAAAGAAAGCAGAGGAGGCAAGACTCATATACTGATATGTTCTATCCCTGATTTTAGTAAACTGTATTACATAAAATAATATGTAATTTAACTGACGGAGATGGTTGTTAATTAGGAGCGGTTACTTCAAGAAAAGAAAAAACAAGAAGAAAAGGACCATGAGCAGAAAGTTGCTATGATCAATCAAAGAATCCAGGAATGGCTAAAGATGAAAAGGGAACAGGTTCATTATTTTTTGTGGATATTAATGTAACATGGTCATAGCTGTGTCTGATAGTGTTAAACTTTATGTTGTTTTGTAGGAGAAGCAAGAACAAGATCTAAAACAAAGCAAAGAATACGAAGCCATGATGATGCAAATGCAAAAGAAGAGGGAGATTGAACTCAAAGCACAAGATAAGTATAAAGAATGGCTTCAAAAGAAAAACCAAGAGAAAGCTGAAAAAGAAAAGAAACAGAAGGTAACCAAAAAGTTTACCGAAAATTTAGCAGTTCATTCACCTACAAAACTGCATTTGATAACGATGTCATTAATATTTCTGTGGTGGATAGGAGGAAGCAGCACTAAAAGACGAACAAGAAAAGGAACGACGCAGGAGGGCAGAAGAGAAGTTCAAGGAATGGCTTAGTCAGGCCAATACAAAAAACACAGTCAACCCCAAATCGACTTGTCAAGGTAAATATTTCCCATGATGCCGTCACTTACAAGCCACTGGTCGCAGCATCAAGTATAACGGGAACTTGGACCCTCAGACAGAGCAATAGATTCATGAAACAATAATATTTAAATGATTTTATGAATATTTTTTCCCAGGTCCATACGGAAAGTCATACCCATCACCCAGCTTCTACAATCCCATTCCCTGGAAGCCGATTCACATCCCTCCTGAAACTGTTAAGAAGACGACTGACAGAAAAGCACAGAGACAACCAAAAGGACATCAGAGCCTCAGTTCTAATTCGAGGCAGCGTAATTCTGTTGGTGCAGCTCGATTACAGCAGAGGAGATGACGCTGCAAACTGCTCATGGTGATAGACTGAGGAATTCAATGTAAAGCTATCATGATGTGTCTAGAACTTGTCACTTTTGTTTTTGAAAGTGACACTAGATACTATCTGTTTTATTGTAATACATATTTTATAATGTTTATATTAGCATTTTATATCAAATCTGGCTTTGTTTCCTGCACATACTGGTAGATGGAGACATGCACATCTGATAAAAGTTGCGACTGTGTTCTGGGTCCAAAAATTGTAGAAAAGAAAAAAATAGATCAGCTCCCAGTTTTTTTTAATTACCGGTATGTTACATGCGCATTACACAATTTTGTTTTTTGGGTTAGTTATAAATAAAACACGGAACCTTGCTGTTAATAATTGCTTGTTTCTTTTATACTGTATGTCATAGTTTGAAATAAGTTTGGCGCCCGGGCCACACAACACAACGCACGGTTAAAATGTATAGGGGTTTATTACAAGCTAAAATATCTAAATTTAAAATCTTAAGAAGTAAAAAAAGTTCCAGTTTCAGCAGTGCTTATGTTCACTGGAGCCAAATCAAGATTGGCCAGTCCTATACAAGGCCAGCGCCGGGTCCTCAGTCCCTCCTAACGTATACTGCATTCATACACTAGGAGTTATTTTGAGAATGATAAGAATGTTTATACTTTTCTTTATTATTATTATTATTATTTTTTATTTTTAGTAGCTATAATTTGTTATTTTTTTATTATTGTTATGTTGTTATGTTATGATATGCAGACTTACAAACTCAAGATCAGATTCCTGGTTTATTATGTCTGATAAATAATTTGTGCTATATTTGAAATGTATTGTATTGCTTCCGCATTAGTCATCAAAACCAGATGTCTCTATATGCAAGTAATCACAGGGCTGGCTCACAGGCCCGCAACAGACGGTGGTTGGTGGTCACAGCCAAAGATAGACCCCAGTCTGTGGCCTGGTCAGCTCTGTCACACTCGCTCATTGTTTAGAGTCCAGCTGTGTCTTGTTCTTCAGTGGGCTGAGATGACGCCAAGCACTAGTGGGGGCGGAGAGAGAGAGAGAGAGAAAGAGAGAGAGAGAGAACATGCGGCTAATGCACATTCTGAAAACCCATTGCTATGCTACATCTCACTCTGCTCTGTGTATGTGAAGACTAAGGTACCTTATTTACTTATTTACTTCAAATGCAAGTACTAGAGTTTATAATTACTGTACAGTTCCTTATGTGTGTTTGTAATGCATAAATGATTCTATTGGATTCAGCTTTTGACTAATGTAAAGAATGTTAAAGGTCAAAGAATTAACAGATAATAGGCACACATATGGGTGTAGTCCAAAGTTCAATTGATCCGGCAAGTGTTTACTTATATGAGCTGTAAAACTGGGAGGTTACTTGAAGAGATTTGCTCAAAACTAGGCTGGCTTTTCTAGGCTATTTTTAAGACACAGCACCTCCCCTATAGTATCTGATATGTTCCAATGATCTTTCAGGCGATTGATTCTATATTTTTCCCCCCAGGTTTCCAAATACATGTGTGAATATTTGTTTTAAATCCCAAGATGCAGTGGTGCCGATTGGCAGGTGGTTGGAGAACGCACAGACAGGTAGTAGGCGTGTCTCTACTTTTCAGAATGAAACTGAATTGGCCAGTCATCGAGGGTCACAGAGGATAATAGAGGACAGCCAATGCCAGAGTCTAAAGGTTACAAACACCGGACTTACCTTAGAAATACAAACAAGTATTTTAGATTGAACAGAGAGGGAAGGCTGTTATTGGATCAACACATTTTGCTATGGGTTAATTTAGCAGATCTTTGATGGATACTATTCGGTACTTTTGGTTCTATTAGATTAGTATCTTTACTTTTCACTGACTAGGAATACCTCATATCTGGATGGAACATGAACCCCTTGAGGAGACCTAATTTAAATTCTCCTTTCAAAGATATGACGACTTATTCTTTAAATATTCAAAGTCTTTATTTACACAGCTCAGGTGAAACCAGTTCAGTTGCTCAGCTCAGAGTTTAAGTCCGTATTCTGTATTTTGTTGAACGATTCCTCCTTCACTATGCAGTCTGCTGAGCTGGAGCTGGAGGACTCTTTTGACTTTCTCTTTAAAATCATCCTGGTCGGAGATTCGAATGTTGGAAAAACCTGTGTGGTGCAAAGATTCAAGTCTGGGATTTTTATTGAGAAACAACAAAATACAATTGGGGTTGACTTCACTGTTCGGACACTGGACATCGATGGAAAGAAAGTCAAGGTACAGCCTAATTCTGTGTTTATAACTATGTACTTTTCTTATTGGTTTATTTACAAAGCATTTGTATGTAAAATACTTCAGTGTCTTTTGAACTGTGTAAATACATGTTGTTGCTTGTTGACCTACTTCCAATAAGAGAGACGTTGACGTGGTTTTTTAAATATTTGTTTTTGGGTTTTTTTTACTAAATACAAAATGCTAAAGGTTAACTGTGTAACTTTTCTGGTGCAGGTTCTAGTACCTGCTTGTCTCCATGGAGACTGCTTTGCCTGGAATGTTGTACAGATAAGTTTAATGCTATTTATACTGATCTATTTTTATTAGGGTTGTTTTAAATGCTGCTAAATACTATGTAACTTGGTTTGGTGGCATTACTTGCTTGACTGTGCAGAGATAAATAACATAATGCCATACCGTGGAACATTCTAGGCAAAGCAATAACATCCTCATGGAGACAATCGTGTGGCGGACCCTCAACCATAAAAGTTACATAGTGCACCTTTAATAAGCAACACTGACTGAAAACCCCATTGATTTACACCTGTGTGAGTATTCGTGTTCTTGTTGCAGTTGCAGGTTTGGGACACAGCAGGTCAGGAGCGTTTTCGAACCATCACTCAGAGTTACTACCGCAGCGCTCACGGGGCTATGGTGGCCTATGACATCACGCGGCGGTCTACGTTTGAATCCGTTTCTCATTGGATCAGGGAAGTGGAGCAGTACGGAGCCGCCAGCGTGGTGCTCATACTTATAGGTATGTATAACCGGTGTTTCCCAGTAATAGAGGAGACTCTGGCGACCTCCCAGAGTCTAATTTTCACCTCTATAGTCTAAAAATAATCAGAACAAAAAAACTGGTAAAACTAATTATACTTTATGCCTGTAGTATTGTCTTAAACATCTAGACGTAACTATATTTTATCAAATTTTTTATCAGCAGAGCCAAAAAGTCACATTGTGCCACTATAGTCTCAGTATAAACTTGTGGGAAACATTGTGTAACTATCCGTAAAACAAGTTAATATACTATTTTCAGGGCTTACATTAAAGGTACACTGTGTAGCTTTTCTGGCGGGGGGGTCCACTACATGATTGTCTCCATGGAGATGTTATTGCTTTGCCTGGTATGTTCCACTGTACGGCATTAACTCATAGCTTCCACTTACCTTTACCTTTAAAAACATACACGCTTACTGCGAGAGGGGCCGTCTCTCCGCAGATCTGACCCGGAACGTGGCCTAGTGGCATCACCTGCTTGCATCCGCGGAGGTAGATAAGTCTAATGCCATACTGCGGAACATTCAAGGCACACCAATAATATCTCCATGGAGACACACTTACGCTCCCATATAAGAAGAACAGAAGCCATTCTTCAAACCTTGATGAATGCACTTCCTTTTCCCTCAAGTCAAAATGTCTTTTATTGTTTGTATTGTCTCTAATATCACAATAAAAAAAAAAAAAAAAAATCTCCATGGAAAAAAGCCAGTGGCCGACACTCTACCAGAAAAGTTACATAGTGCACCTTTAACCAGTTTTGTATTCTTCTGTATCCTCCTAATTGCAGGTAACAAGTCGGATCTCCACGCCAACAGACAGGTCTTGTTTGAAGACTCGTGTACGCTCGCGGAGAAGCACGGCGTTCTGGCGGCCCTGGAAACCTCCGCCAAAGAGGCACAGAACATTGACGCGGCCTTTATTCTCATGGCCAGAGAGTTAATGGCAAGGAACGGTATGATGGTCATCGACGAAACCTCCCTGGAGGCGCCTCAGTTCACGTTAAATAGTTCTCATCCAATCCAAGGAACACTGGCTCCAGATAAGAACTGTAGATGTTGAGGTGTGTCACTGCAAATAACAGTGACGTGATGGAAGGACTTGCACCTACACACGACCAGTCAAAGGTTTGGACACAGCATCTCATTCTGTTTTTTTTTTCTTTATTTTTACTGAATATTTTTCAACTATTTACTTTACTTTTTGCTACATAATTCCATATATCTTGCTTCATACATTTGATGTCTTCTGTGTGTATATAAAATGTAGAAAGTAGTAAAAATAAAGAAAAAACGATGAGAACTTTTGACTGGTAGTGTAGTTTAAACGACACTAATCAAAAGTTTGGACACATCAAACTTTTATTTTTACTACTTTCTACATTTTATATACATATGGAAGGCCTCAAATAAATGAAGCAAGATATATGGAATTATGTAGTAAAGACAAAAGTTGAATAACTCTACTAAATACTATTCGACAAAGTACAGGGTGGATACTTTGAGGATTTGAATTTATTTAACTTATTACCTTGCTACATAATTCCATATATCTTACTTCATATATTTCAAATGTTCTGTATGTATAGAAACTGTAGGAAAAAAAACATTGAACGAGAGTGTGTGTCCAAACTTTAGACTGGTAGTATATATATTTATAAAACCAAACTGTTATAAAGGTTATTTCTGGTATGTGGTCATGTTTACAGACTATAGCAGGGCTGCCCAAACTCTTTTCACCGAGGGCCATATCTTGAAAAATATTCTACACGGAGGGCCACAAACAGTGGTCACTCTTTTCACCGAGGGCCATATCTTGAAAAATATTCTACACGGAGGGCCACAGACCAGTGGTCAATACAGTGGATAATTCAGATGGTGCATTTAACATAGTTTTGACGTCATAAATAAGGCTTGAAACATTAATTTTAGGTCTGTATGACAATGCAATGTGATGTTATTTAGGTTATAGTGGTAGGATTACTCAAATTTGCCGTAAAAAGTACAGATTATGATCAATTGGGCCAGTTCAACTGAAGGCCTGAGGGCCAATAAAAATTGGTCTGCGGGCCGCATTTGGCCCTCGGGCTGTAGTTTGGACACCCCTGGACTATAGAGTACGCTCGTAGTAACATTGGTGCAACTATAACTATATACAAAGTACACAGAACTCTGCGCCCAGTTCATCTGTATTTTAACGTATCTTTATTTAGTACGGCTTTACCTATTTGGAAAGATCATTTTGGTTCACACACAAATATACCCTAAGTGCTAAATTGTAAATTCTTCAGCAAAGGTAGCACCACATGTAAAGGGACAATGAGGTACAGTATGTAATGCATCTTTGGTAATGATCAGTTTCTTTCAGCTGTCACACCCTGTTCAGTCTACACAAAAATGATGGTCAACCAATGGCTATGAAATCAAAACTTGAGTGGTGCAATGGATCCAAGCTTATTTTTGGCACACGAAGTAAGACACAGTGGTTTACCTGTGTAACTACAACTGACATCGCTGGTACAATCCCTGTACTAAGGTGTGTGACGTTATATAAAAATGTGTTTGTCTTAATAAAATACACTGTGGACTACGATATCACTGCGTCAGGCTTTAAAAATCATAAATCATAATGTCTACAGCTGACCTTGCAACAGAACTGAACAAAATTATGATTACGCCTTGTGAAATTCCATTAAAGGGCCCATGTTACGCTATTTTCTGATCTATGTTATTATAATGTTGTTTCCTCGTCACAAACAGACCTGGAGTTGTGTTTTGTTTCATTCACACATGTTTAACACACAAACCCTGCATATTTAGGCTGTTTTTCTCTCAAACAGAAAACACTCTGTTCCACCTTGTGATGTCATGCGGTAATACAGGACGCGCTCCACTGTGTTTGTAAACTCCACACACCTTCACTAGAATCATTTGATTGATTTCAGCCCTCGAATTGCAACTCTCTACTGAACTAAAGGTAAAAGGAGCTGTTAACTTGAAAACTACCACTTTATGACATCACAAGCTGGAACAGAGCATTTTGAGCTTCGGAGATGTAGACAGACTAATAATAAAGAGTTACTCAAACATGTGTGAATGAAACAGAACACGACTCCAGGTCTGTTTCTGAGGAGGTAAAAACATTATAACAAGGCTTAAAGCTCACAAGAGTCAATTTTGCGTAATATGGGATCTTTTAAAATCAAAACAAAACAGACTAAAGGTGCTACTCTAGAGCCCAGCCTTCCTGTTGAAACACTAGCTCCACGGCCTCCTGGACATCATTAACCACGAAAGACGGCTGCGTGAGACTGGGGTCAAAGCGGAAGTCCCTGTGGCCGTGAAAGATCCTCTGTTCAGTAACTGTTTCTGAAGGGTCTGAGGGCAGCTCCTCCTGATCTTTGCTGTACACTCCGGTGCACACCAAGATGGAGCTGCAACCCTCAGGAAGCTCGTGCTCTGCTTCACCTACACCCGCCGACCTCCCTAGCCCCGAGGAGGACATCTGGGAGGCAGTTGACTCTGTAGGAGCATTCACTGCGCCTGACCCGCCTTTGGCCTTCAGCTGTACTTTGGTGAGCTGAGCTGTTTGGAGGTAGCGATTGTAGAGATTTGCGCCATAAATGTCCGCCATTGGATTGTCACTGTGGGTAGAAAAAACCTGTGTGATGCAATGCAAAATACAAGAAAAATTAAGTTATTTGAAAAAATACCTACCCTATAGCGTATAACCTCTTGACGGGTGTGGTCCATCCAAGTTTCTCAGCCTGTTGTCGAATGAGCAGCTCGGCGTAGTTGTAGGTCACTACACTGGGTTTGCCAATGAGGGCTTCATATTTCAAGTCATATCCTGTAACTTTCTTATACAAATTCTCCAAACACACCAGGAACATGCCGTGCCCAAATCTGTAACAGAATCATGCTTTAAAACGCCAATATTTGTTTTAGATTTTAAAATGTACGTGTCCATCTGCAGTGGTGGAAAGTAACAAAGTAAAAGTAGTAAAATACTCAACTTAAGTACAATTTTTAGGTATTTGTACTTTACATTTTTTTTAAGTGAATACATTTTACTTGGGTATCAATTTTTAGGTATTTGTACTTTACATTTACATGAAAAGTAAAAGTATTTTTTTTATTACTGTTTGAGACCTGCTGAAGAGACTGAGGATTTATTTTTATCAAGATCATAATTTGAGCAAACAAAAATATACAAAGAAAAACGGCTAGAAAAAAAAAAAAAAAACTACATTTGAAGCTTCATTAGATCTCAAAATCTGCGCAAAATACTTTCTTTTTACTCTTTAAGTACATTTTCAAACGGGTACTTTAATACTTTTAAGTCGAATTTCTCATGTTACTTTTACTTGAGTAATTTTTTGCACTTTTCCTTAAGTAACAAAATCGTGTACTTCTTCCACCACTGTTCCTCTGAGACTGTCACCTTGGATTCTTGGCCTCTGCCATCCACAGCAGGTCCATGTTACAGGCGAGCACAGGGAGGTGAGGATACTGCACCGAGTCCCAGTTGTTGTCAGGGCTCCCATTAGTCAGAAGAACATCAACAATCAACTGGAGGTTTGTCTCCCATCTGACCGGCTCGCCAAATAAAATGACAGCTACGGGATCAGACACGTGACAAAGGAGTTAGTTTGTAAAAATGTAGAAATCTTTTACAGAATAGAATAAATACCATCTATTTTCCGTAGCCCTTTGGTGGGTGGTATCTAGAAAATAGAAAGACTGTTTAACAGACATTTGTGCTCTGATTATGAATAGGCTCTGTGCGCAGTAGCACGCTAGCTAGCTCACTGTGTCTCAAAGCTAACGGCCACTTTTATTAAAATTGGAAAACATAAAATAAACAACCTATTAAAATTAATTCAAATAAAGACTACGCAATTATTTTTATATGTAGAATACTTTTGTACAGTTTGTGACGTTGTTTTAATATTTATTATGCCTCAAATTTATCATTAGCATTAGCATTGAGACGCAAACATCTCTCTTTCTCTCTGGTGAATTATTCATTGTATTTGTGTAGTTTTTAACATGTTGTAACATCAGCACCAGCAGTTCTCTGTCCACTGCCTGATCTTTAAATACTTATTAACCTCATAAACCACATAGAGATACAACTGAACAGGAAGTAGTGGCGCTAACGGTGAGGTTGCCGGGTGCTGTTGTGCACAGAGCCAGTTGGACAAATACCTTATCTTTAGGACGTCTATCATGATCCACAACATCTAGCAGTGGATAAGCCTCTCGGAGCGTTTCTATGGTCACAACATCTTCAAAACCGAGGCTAAAAGTGGTTTGTGTTAAGGAGGAAACCTAACTAAATGTACTATAACAAGAGTAAATCTATGGCAAACACACAAGGGTATTGAGTGGAACAAAGTGTAAGTCCAGTGATAACAGAATGTGTAAACTCCACTGACCAAACACAGCCTGAATTTTAGAGGTCAACATTATTATAGCATTGGTTTAGGTAGGATACTTATGAGCCACTTCTTCGACAGGACCCTGGCCAGACACAAGCACAGACATCTTATGGAACTGGGTGAACATCCGCAAAGGACTATGGGACAGCATCACCTGGTCTGGGGAAACCTGAACAGGCCATAAAGACATGTTTAAAAGGTCCTATATTAAGCAAAATTGATTTTTGTGAGTTTTAAGCCATGTTATAATGTTGTTACCTCATCAAAAACAAACCCAGAGTTGTGTTTTGTTTCATTCACACATGAGTAATCCTGCATTATTAGGTTATCTAAATCTCCAAAGCTCAAAATGCTCTATTCCACCTTGTGATGTCATGACGCGGTAGTTTTCAAGTTACCCAGCTACTTTTTACCATCTGTTCAGTAGAGATTGGCAATTCCAGGGCGGAAATCATCCAAATGATTCTAGTGAAGGTGTATGGAGGTTAAAAACACAGTGGAGCACTTCCTGTATTGCCACATGACATTACAAGGTGGAACAGAGAGCTTTCAGTTTGAGAGAATTCATCTTAAACGTGCAGGGTTTGTGTGTTAAACATGTGTGAATGAAACAAAACACATCTCCAGGTCTGTTTGTGACGAGGAAACAACAATATAACACAGATCAGAAAGCAGCGTAATATGGCCTCTTTAAGTCTGATAAATTATAATAAAACTGTGAACAGAATTAACTTGATTTACCTCGGCCTCCAGCAGTTGGGACAGATGCTCCGCTTTGGTCTGCCGCATGCAATTTCCAGCATTAGTCACAAACACCACAGGGACCTTGTATTTTCCGTTGTGATCCACTAGTTTCTTGAAGCATTGTTTTGCTGCAGGGATCGGAGTCCTGCCCCGAACCAGCACCCCGTCGATATCAAAGAGGAGCCCAAATGGACTGGGGCCCTGAGGAGGGAGGTGAAGCAGAGACAGTGTGGAAATAAAAGACTGAGTTACACATTAACTACGGGTCATATAGTGCCAAAAGTAAAAACAAGAGTCATGTTAATTTAATGATGATTATTTATGTTTTGATTTGTTCTATTGTGATTTTATTGTTCTTATTCTGTAAAGCACTTTGAATTACTTTGTGTACGAATTGTACTATACAGATAAACTTGCCTTGTCTTGCCTAAAAACACAAGCTTGTGATACAGCCAGAGTAATAAGGATAACAAGGCCGGAGTAAAGTTTGAGTTATTAATTAAACATGGAAAAAGGGTCCAAAAATTTAGGGGCAGGAGTGTCTTTTTAGTGCTCTTCAGTACAGGGACCAGTCTCAAATACAAAGTTGAAAAGAACTGAGGCAAAATAATTAAAAGCCTTTATTACACAAGGCTGAGAATGAAAAAGGTTGGTTTTCCTGTTTTTGAGCTACTGAGAGACAAATATGGATATGCAATATATGAATGAACAAGAGTGGTGTACGGCAGGAAAACCCATCCTTTACACTTGGTTAAAACAATAATATGTAATCTGCACACTTTATTTGGGAAGAAGTGACATAACGGCTCGTGTCAAGGTGAGTGATTAAAGCAAAGGACCCCGTGCCCTCTCATGTCCCGTCAGAGTCACACCTGTAGACTGACTCTTACCTGGCTGTATGTTCTGTCAGAGTCACACCTGTAGACTGACTCTTACCTGGCTGTATGTTCTGTCAGAGTCACACCTGCAGACTGACTCTTACCTGGCTGTAAGCTCGTGAGGATGGAGCGGACCTGTTTACATGTGTCGATCCTCTTTCAAAGCTTGATTTCAGCAGCTGCCGACCACCTTTCCATAATTTCAGTCTTTGCATTCTGGTACTTGTTTAGTTGAACCACGAGGGACTAAAAAGGCAGATAAAACACGCTAGTGGATTCTTAACTATAGTGGCGAGCTAAAGAGTGAGCAGGACATGTTGATATCTCTCGGAGACACAGAAATCCCGACAGCACAACCGATTTCCATCAAAAGTCCAGAGGAGCATTGTGTCGTGTGTAAACAAAGAACTGCGCATGCGCACATCTTCTTCTCCCGGCTGAAGGGGGTAATGCTGCCCTCTATTTTTCCTCTCCAGTGACAGTTCTCACCAAGAAACCTCATTTTCACTCTTTTAAGCACTCAAATTTATGGTATTTTGATTTTGGAACATGTTTTCATTATGTAAAAATGATTATATATTCTGTAATTTAATAAATGTGTTGTGGTGATGCTTACAAGAAATAATAAAATGAAACAATAAAAAATATATTCCACGTTTTCAAATTTACAATGCATATTTCAGTCATTGATTTAGCTTTAATATTTACTTTTTAAAATTATTATTATTTATTGATTAAAAACATTGCAACAAAGTCATTAGTAGTAAACACCAAAGCACAACTAATTATGAAAGACAAGACAGAAATACAAAACATGTGAAGAAGAAAACTATTCTCTAACTAAACCGCAGTTCATTTTCCAGTCTGTAGATCTTAGCCTTCAGTGTCATGAGCTCACCCTGGACCTTTTTTGTTCTGGCGTTGCTCTGACGTACTTCGTGGAGGATCGCTAAATCCTGATTAGGTCCAACATTCAGAGTTACCTAAAATATACAAACAGTGGATATGTTGAATCACTTTGCTTTTACACAGCACATTCATGTATTATTATAACTACGGCTGCAAGATTAATTGCAATGGAATCACAATTGCAATTTGAATGGACGCAATTAGCAAAGGCTGTAATTTTCAAAGTACCATGATTTCCTTCACAAACAACAAATTATCCTGTCTTGTTCTGCATTAAAAACTGCAATGAAATGTGATTCTTGTATTAGTTTGTCAGTTTATATTTCAGTCTTTTTGTTGATTCTTCTGGATACGTTTAAAGGGCCATATTACACTATTTTCTGATCAATGTTATAATGTTGTTTCCTCATCAAAAGTTGTGTTTTGTGTCATTCACACTTGTTTAACACAAACCATTCATATTTAGGCTGAGTTCTTCTCTCAAACTGAAAACACTCCACCTTGTGATGTCATGTGGTGATACAGGAAGTGCTCCACTGTGTTTTTAAACTCCACACACCTTCACTAGAATCATGTGGATGATTTCAGCCCTGGAATTGCCAGTTCAATACTGAACAAAAGGTGAACTGTAGCTGTTAACTTGAAAACTACCGCTTCATGACATCACAAGGTAGAACAGAGCATTTTGAGATTTGAAGATGCAGACAGACTAATAATGCAGGATTACTCATGTGTGAATGAAACAAAACAGAACTCCCGGTATGTTTTTGAGGAGCCAACAGCATTATAACATGTTAATTTTGCGTAATATAGGGCCTTTAAAATGTAAATTTTGAACAGAATGTTATTATTAAAACATAAATCGCAAATCTAAATACAATGCTTGTCATTAGATATATATAATTAGATATTTTCTCAAAATCGTACAGCCCTGATTATAACACTTTTACAAACCTTGAGAAGTTGTTTTTCGACATCTTTAAGTTTCTGTCTGAGATGCTTCAGGTCAGTTTTGAATCCTTCTACCTCCATGGTTCTTCTCTTCTCCAAAGCCTCGTAACGTTGGGTCATAAGCTGGAGACGTTTTGCCATTTTATCTGAACGCTCCTAAACACACACACATTTTTATTTTAACACAACAGGGACAAAAGTCACAAAATCTACAAATGAAGAATTTCTACCTTGAAAACCTCCCTGCCCACGTCGCCCTCCTCTCGGATTTGAGCCAGTTCTGTCTCAAGAGTAATACACTGTTCTCTAAACATCTCTGCCAGACGATGGGCTTGTTTTAAGTCTTCGTATAAGGCCTACGGACACACAACAGATCAAACTTCAATACCAGAATTAGTGCAGAGCTGGTAGAGCAGCCAAACAGTTGACTCAAGTAAGAGTAATGTCGCTTCAAAATAATATTATTCAAGTAGAAGTACAAAGTAGTGATCCAAGAAATTACTGAAGTAAGTGTAAAAAAAAGTATTTGGGAAAAATACTACTTAAGTAATGAGTTTAAAACTTAAAGAGTAACTGTCGGGACGTAACGAAGAACAAAACATGAAATGAAATAATACACAAAATCTGATATTTCCAAAGGACACAAAAATGAGACAAACTAAATCATATCTGAAGGAGCGGTGCAAGAAACACAAATGTTCAAATCACTTCATATTGACAACATAAAGCTTTTGTCACTTGTAGATCTCACTTGAGTAAAAGCTGTGATTACTTTTCTCATTGTAAGAGTACTGTTACTTCAATAAAAATATTACTCAAGTAGGAGTAAAAGTATGCTGCTGGAAAAGTACTCTGAAAAGTACAATTTATTTAAAACGTTACTCAAGTAAATGTAACAAACAACATCTGAATTACTGTAAATATCATATAAGTCATATCTAACAGTGCGTTCTATACCTTTACTTCCTCCTTATGTGCTTGCAGCGGCATTTGCGATGGCATCTGCAGTGGTACATGCTGAGCTCGGTGTGTGTGAACAGTTGTGCTGCTGGTGGGCTGCCATCCTCTGCTCAGCTCTGGAGCGGCAGTGGGGCCAGTGGAGCTTGGCTTTCTCAGACGATTGTGGCAAGAATCCAGCTCCCTCAGCAGTTTGTCCTTCTCAGCCACCCAACTCTTCTCAAGCGCACGAGTGTCAAACTTTAACTGTAGGAAATCTCTGGTGCTGTCGTGTAACAAGTTCTGGGTTTGTTGCAACCTGCCCAGTTATAAGATAAGACAATGTTAAGACTCAGAATATCATTTAAACATTTTATTTTAGTGCACACTTACTAAAATCTAACTAACTGCCAATTTGCATACATGGAAGTGGTCAATACTGTATTAATTTGTATTTATTTGGCCCTTATTAATCTTATAAGCAGCAGAATGATGTTATTCTGAATATAAGACATTTACTTGCACTTTCCTATTAAAAAACCTTACCCTCATTGCCGCTTATTAGCACCAGTAAATTAATAGATTATTAGGACATTTTTATATTTTATTAAGGGCTAGTCTCACAGAAAAAAATAGTTTTTACTTATTAATGTGTGTTCATGTACAAAAATGTTATTAAGAGAATATCATTAGTAAATGTCTATTAGCAACAGAAATTAACCCCTTACATGTATGCAAATTAGCTGCTCGTTAAATCTTAATAAATGTACCCTCAAATAAAGTGTTACCCATTTAAATCTAAATTAATATGGAGACAGATCGGTCTATATCGGATACAAAACCTACTTCTCAGTTAAAGCGGCGATTCGTTCCTGGTCTCTCTGCTGCTGTGCCTGGGCCTCCTCCGTTTGAATTCTTTTGTCTTCCAGCAGAGACTCCACCTGCTCTTTGGCCAGACGGGTCTGTTCTTCCATCTGAGCCTGCAGTGCCTCCACCTGGAAAATGGAAACTTCATGTACACCAGAAAACTAAGATACAAAATCAGAAGCAACATAAAACTTTAATTATGTTTAATCTCACCTGCAGTAACAATGTCTCATTGTCATTCTTGTACTGTTCCAGACTTTCAGGTTTAACCCCATTTGAAGATTTCGTCTTTCTACTTTCTCCTTGTAAAAACAAAACACTGTTCAACATTGGCAGCCAAAAGCAATTCAAGAACAAAAAACACAAAGCATAAATATTAAAACATATGTTTAAGGATTTTGACCAGATTTTCAAACCTTTTTTGCTCACAGCAGGCCTTAGTTTTGGGGGTCTGAGACTCAGGTTTTCCTCCAAGGCGGACTCTGTAATCTTCTGTGTGATAGCAACCTGAAACAAACATGAATAATTTACAACTATGTGAGACTGTATAATATGAAATATCTATGAATGAACAATGAAAGATATGAGGCTCATACTTTGTGTGGAGGTTCACGGTGGAAATATGTAATTTCACCGGCGTCAGGACCCACTAGAGCAAGAAGGTGTTGGATTTTCTTTCTGTCCTCCCACTCTCTGTACATAAAAAATAGTGAATAGAATATAATTCTGCATTAGAAGTAAAAATTAAATAAAAACAAAAATTACCTAATTTTTAGTCTGTCATTCTCGGCATAGAGACGCAACGATTGTTCTCTCTCTTGAAAAAGGTAGACCTGCATATCACTCAAAGCATTTTGCAGCTCAGATATTTCTCCTTCTCGCTGCCGTAGTTCCCATTGTAGCTTATGCTGCAAGTACATTTTGAAGTGAATGAAGTATCTGCATCAGTTTCTCTGGGACAGTTGGTTTTGTGTCTCTCACCTGGTCGTCTGTGACGCCTTTGTACTTCTCCAACATTTGCAGCAGCTCCTCGTGTTCAGAGTCAAACTGGGCGATCTTCTGCCGATAAAACTCCAACAGCTCCCTGGAGGGTCGCAGGTACGCCAGGCGCTCATTGACTGAGGGAAGAGGGGAGTCTGGGGCCTTTCCAGGTGTGTGTGCATGACCCCTTTTAGATGAAAATACAGAAATTAAATATTATAGCAAGAACAAAATAGAACAAATTGTTATTGTTTAAATGGGTTACCTGTGTGACGCACCAGCTCTTGTTGGAGATCCCATTTTAAGCTGAAAAACAACAATGTAAATATGATATATTCCAAAAAGATATATTCCACCCGTTTGGGATGGGCTGTTTGTGTTGATCATTGTTACCATGAGATTCAGGGAGAGTGACGTTTACTATAACTGTGTAGTACATGACAGACATTACATTCCGTTACGGTGATAACATCATTACTGTATTACAAACATTATTGATAACAAGCTCCAAACCACAAGTAGCCTTCTAAAAACATTAACTAACAGCGCTTAGCTGCTTAACGCTTCAGTTTATGTCACTCACCCTGCGCTGCGGACCCCGTTGTCCAGTGAGATGATTTGCAAATTACAAATCGTGCAAACAATCCTGCTCTTACGCTTTTTAAGTAAAAGTTTGAGTTTGTTTAGAGAGAAAAAACGTAGCTGTAACTTTACCACAAAAATTTAAAACCCGGAAGTCTACGCCCCTCTTCTACTGCGTGGAAAACGCTCTTGATTCTAAAAGTATAGCGACCCCAGTGGTGCGCCACTGTATTGACCGTAAAAGTGAAACGTGCACTGTGTAACTTTTCTGGTGGAGAGTTGTCTCTATGGAGATGTTATTACTTACTCTATTATTGCTCTCCAAGGAGACAAGCTGGTGAGACAGGTCAAATTACAGCTCAGATCTGTGGAGAGACATTAGAGGTTATGCACTGACATCATTTTATTCGAAAAATTCCCCTCAACAGTGGCACTTAGGCAGAACTATGGGCAACTTAACTGACAAAATATGTTTCTTTGCTTTTTATTGACTCATTTTTGTTTGTGGACCTATTTTTATCCCAACACAGGGACTCAGAAACATGGTATTTAAGGAGAGAAAGGTTCAGTTCAACTGTGATCCCAAAGTCTGTATCAATGATGAACGTTAGCGTAGCCTGCATTGTCCCTGGTGTTTAGCTAACTGTTAACTGGTTTTCTACTACTATTTACTCGATTTTCTTGTTTTAGATACCAGGTACAAACTAAATATTTAGCAGAGTTGTAGACTTTTATATTTATTATTAAACTGTAGCAGCTCTTTCAAATTTTAGATGTGTTTTGAGCTTTTAAAGAAGAAAATGTCATCACTCATTGACACTCATATACCTTTGCCACTCACTAAGGTTGTGACGTCATCTGCATAACGTCTAACAATTTCTTACACCTGACTTTTCACGATTTTAATTATATTTTGGGGGGTAGAGTAAAATCTAACCAAGCTTAAAGTTGCTTCAATTACATTCAAACCTCAAATAAATAGATTTTTAAAGTAAGTTCATCAAATTAAATCCATATTCAATAACTTTTATGTATTTATTTTTTTATTAAACGTTTTCATTACAATATCTTGCAGAGGTATCAGGACAAGAAATGACATATAACACATAATATGGGGATTACAGCTATTATAAGGCGTAAAAAGGATTATTATACTTAGATTATAAAACCAAAATTAAAACAAAAGGACTTGGGACATTGAATATGAAATTTTCTTGGCACAGACAAATTCAAGCAATTTCAGGGAGGAGTAGAATAGTTTAAATTCATTCATAAAATGTTGAAAGCAGGGGGTAGAGTCTCTCCATTTACAAACATTCACTCTTATTGTGAAAGGAGAAACCGGAAATTGTGTACGCATGCGTTTACTTCACGTCGGTTCGGTCCTGTCAAACTTCACTTGCCTTGTCTTTTCTCATCGCTGTTTTGGCTGTTTTTATTGAACCATGGAGCGAAAAGTCGCCCGGGAATTTAGGCACAAGGTAAGACATTTATAAATCAAATAATTATAGTTCTCGATCTTTAAAATTATCCGAAGAAGGTGACAGGTGATGCGCACTGAAAGGCCCCGGCAGCCTGAGCCTCGCTCTGTCCACCCCATCATAACCAATGTGTAAAACTAGAACTTTAAGACAATTATAAAACACGAACTAACTTTTAGATTAACATAACAATGATCTCATACTAGTCCACTATTACATAGTGTTATTTATAACCTTGTAACAGTCCCGTGCACTTCTTCATGTTAACTTTCAAAGCCATAATGTCGGTGTTATGCGCTGTAAACAGAACAGAAAGATGAAACAATGTTAATTTAAACAGCAGGGAACATGAGCCAAAGAACATAGGGACACCACAACGCCATCTGCACTGCACACAAGCGCACCCATCCCCTGTCTGTGCCATATTACGCACAGCCCCTCACAAAGACCAATTAGACATAATGTGGTCTGCGTATGCACGTGCAGCTGAGCGGAACAAATTGTATATTGCATTTTACTTCTCTAATTAATGACAAGACACGACAAGACGTAACCACCAGCCTCTGTACATTTACATTTCACCGTATTATTACTATTTAATTCAGAGCAAGAAGTGAAACATTTGGAAAATATGGCGCACTTTATATTGTTTTATCTTCCTGGCCAATGTTCTCTACACTTGTGAGGTTTATGGTGCCAAGGTTCATGGTTTGGAGATGACTGAGACTTTACGACAGCCATAAAACATTGCGTCTAATCTGCAGTGTAGGGTCCACATATATTTGACGAGTTCATTTCCAAAAACAGATCAATTTGAAAAAGTCATTGGAGTCTTGTAGTTTATTCTTAGTGTAGTGATATTTTCAAAAGCCAAATGTATTTTACTGCCATCAAAATATGATTCCATCCCTTCTTGATACTACTACTACTACTTTTACTACTACTGATAATAATAACCTTCAGATAGATATAAGACAGTGTCCAGCAGTAATCTGACCAGAACTGAAGAAGCGTTGAGCAGCGAAACGTCTTCACTCTAAAACGTTTTGTCCAGTTGACAGAATTGAAATGAATCTTACCTGGTCAATACCTGGACGACACAGACATCGAAACACTGGAGACTATATCTTTATAATACTGTCTCTAGGCCTGTCACGATAACACATTTAGAAGCACGATATATTGCTACACAGAGATATTGCGATAAACGATAATACTGAAACTACTTTATGCCACTTATACAATAACAATAATGTAAGCGAACAAATGTTTAAATATACAGAATCATTAAAAAGCATGGGCTGCGATAGATAAATAACAGAATGAACTCATGATTAGCCATAGAAGCCACTTATTTTACCTTCTACGGCTTAAATCCTATCTTATTACATGAAAATGCCTAAAATCTCTCAACGTTTACAAAGAAAATTTACACACGATAAATTTTGAGCCCCAAAAGATATTATTCCAGCTGCCATATATTGAACGTTAAGTCAATATACACTACCAGTCAAAAGTTTGGACACACCCTCTCATTCAGTGTTTTTTTCTTTATTTTTACAACTTTCTTTCTTTATATCTTGCTTCATATATTTGCTTTATATATTTGATGCGTTCTGTATAAATCTAAAATGTAGAAAGTAGTAAAAACAAAAAAAAAACACCGAATGAGAGGGTGAGTCCAAACTTTTGACTGGTCGTGTCATTATTGTGCCAGGCCTAAATATGTTTTTCTTTTGTCACTTCCTTTTTCGGTACGGCTGCTCACCTGCGTTCGAGTAACTTGTAAAATGACACTACTGACCTTCCTCCTCCAGTCTCTCCTCAGCCATTATTCCTTGTAGTCTGCTAAGGCGGGGCCACTCGTTTAGTCATCTTTAGCTGTAGGAGCTCCGCGTCTTCCATATGTGGGTTACGGTAGCGTTAGCTGGCATTGGGAGTACATCATCTGAACATGTGTTACATCACTGATTGGCCCAAACGCTTCCTCAAAACTCTTCTTCTTCATCTCAGCTGCCATCAGGTTTGTTTATGGGGTTAAATCTAAGCAAAACACAAGGGCACGGTGGATTTTTTTTTGGTTCTGTCTATGGATTCTGCTGCAGAGTGGATAAAGGTGTGTTGTTTTGCAGGTGGAGCTTCTGATTGAGAATGAAGCGGAGAAGGATTACCTCTATGATGTCCTCCGCATGTACCACCAGTGAGTGCCATTACCACTGTTGTAGTTTGAGTGATTGTTGATTCTAGTGATTGTTTTTGGGGGTCAGTATTTATCGTGGGAACATTTTGGTTATTTTTCTGGACTATGATAAGATTTGAGCTGTAGACGGTGGAATTATGAACTTCTATGACTCATTATAGACACAAACAAACTACTGAAGTGTTGCATTCTGTTATTTATTTATTGCAGCTCACTGTTTTTAACTATTTTGTACATTTAGAATTGTTTTGCTTTATGGTTTGGTTTCAGTATTATCGATTATCGTGTGTATTTACTTCAGTGATATGTTGTACTTCAGATTTTTGTATCGTGACAGGAGTTACAACAGTCATCAACATCATTGCTGTGTGTGATAGTCGTGACTGTCATGGAATTAATGTTTGATGTTTAGTTTCACAAGCTCAGGTTTTGTTTTATTGTTTGACGAGTAAAAAAAAAAATGTTTAAAGTTAATAATCGGTTATAGTAAAAAAAACTAAAAAAAACAATGTTTTAGTTAAAAATCTGTTACATTTAAAAATCGTTTATAGTAAATAAATCAATTACAGTTAAAATCACTTACAGTTAAAAATTGGTTATATTTAAAATCGGTTGTAGTTAAAAATTGGTTACTGTTGAAAATTGGTTATAGTTAAAAAATGGATATATTTAAAAATCGGTTATAGTAAAAAATCGGTTACAGTTGAAAATCGGTTATTGTTTAAATTCGGTTGTAGCTTAAATTCAGTTGTAGTTTAAATTCGGTTGGAGTTAAAATTCGGTTGTACTTAAAAAACAATTGTAGTTTAATTTTGGTTGTAATTAAAAATCGTTTGTAATTTAATTTCGGTTGGAGTTAAAAATCAGTTGTAGTTTAATTTCGGTTGTAGTTAAAAATCGGTTGTAGTTTAAATTCGGTTATATTAAACTGAACTAATTGAGCTGATGAAGTTTGTTATTTATTTACTACTTAACAAATATTCTTTATGCAGTGTTACAACCACAGAAGAAAAGTAGAAATGGCAAATGTGTATCTTTGACCCATTCTCTCCATTATTATCATCATTTCTCCTTATCTAGTGATTATATCAGAGCTCAGAGCCAGATTATAACACAATAAGTGTAGGTTGCTCCCCTATAGTCCTCCCTGTACAGTATAATAACAGCCTGTGGGTTGCAGGAGGCTGCTGCTCTAAGTTTCTATTCATCTTTGTACAAAGCCAGAACGCCGTGTTCCCATTGGCTGAGCATCAGTTTCCACTGCTCCCTGACAAGCCTCACCAGTTATAAACAAAAGGTCTTTTTATATTCATCCCACAAACAGGACTGGAATTGCACTCATTAATAATTCACCACAGAAACCAGGTGGACAGATTTGGTGCACAAAGTGAGTTTATCCAAATTACTCTTCTGTGTTCTGACTTTTGTGTTGGGCCAGGTGTTGTAAGTAACAGTGTGAAGTCATAGCAAACAGTTCATAGTTTAGTACTGAGATGAAAACAAACTGTGTTTCCCCAGACATTTTTAAATGACATTTCTTTGTGAATATCACTCGTCAGGTCGATGGATTTGCCTGTGCTGGTGGGTGACCTGAAGCTGGTCATAAATGAACCAAAACGCCTGCCTTTGTTTGATGCAATCCGACCTCTCATCCCTCTGAAACACCAAGTGGAGTACGACCTGCTCACCCCCAAGAGGTCGAGGTGGGTTCAGGCATTCCCGTTAAAACAGTTCATATTTAACTTATACTCCTCATGATTGTCCGTATAATGCTTTTCTTTTGGCTCGTGTAGGAAGTTGAAAGAGGTGCGTTTGGACCGGACACACCGCGACGGTCTTGGCCTGAGTGTGAGGGGAGGACTGGAGTTTGGCTGTGGTCTTTATATTTCCCAGATTGTAAAAGACGGACAAGCCGCTAACGTTGGCCTTCAGGTATCTCTCTCTCTCCTGGTTATAATTTTTACTCAGTCATATTTACTGCATAACTACCTCTGTAATAATTCATATAACCACTAGGTGGAGACCTGTAGCTTTTTGTACATGGGTCTCCAACTTTTGCTCCCAGTGAGCTACTTTTACAAAACAAAAACGGCAAAGTTTATTTATTTATTTTTATGTATTTATTTATTTTTAATTAATAGTCTCAAATAATCATACAAGCATGTAAATATACACTTACAGTTTTCTTTTCAAGTTTTTATAAGCAGGTTTCTATAACCAAACATATTAAAATACAAAATAACAGAAAATAAAATAATAAAGAGAACACTTATAAAAATGGCAGAGTTACTCCTTTTAGATGTTGCACGAAATTGAGCTGATATAAAGGTAACAAATAAAGCTTGAGATGGGGTGTATTTAGATGCCTATAAACATAAACCAAATATCAAAATAAGTAAAGTAAATTATACATTTACAGACATGTGATTAATCAGATTTAAATTATTCAGTGTAATATGTATAACTCCTAAATCCTACTTGGAATAAGGGGGAGAGCTCATGAAGCCGGAGACCCCTGCTTCAGTACCTCAGTATGAAGTAGTACTGTCTAAATGTAGTTATAAATGATGTACAACAGTCATAAAAAGCTAAACTATAAACATGCTAATAGGGTGACAAGCGCGTCTACTGCGGCGCTGATTTGACCAGACAGTAATTTATTCTATAGTCATTCAAATATTGACCGTGCAAGAAATCTACCGCACTATTAAACTGTGGTGTCACTGATTTCCAGGTTGGTGACGAGATTGTTCGCATCAACGGTTACTCCATTTCCTCTTGTATCCACGAAGAAGTCATCAGCCTCATCAAGACCAAGAAGATCGTGTCACTTAAAGTCAGGCGTAAGTCAAGCTCTCAAATAAAACGTCTTTTAAATGTCTTACCTTAAGTGTAAAATTGTATAACTCGTAATATGTTCTGTCCTTGCAGATGTTGGCATGATCCCTGTGAAAAGGTAAATGGTAAATGGTGTTTTCCATTTATAAAAGACCAATGTTTGTGACTTTTGAGCTTAGGATCGTGTCTGTACAGATCATGGACGTTTCATTTGGCCTAATTTTAAACCAATGGAGATTTTAAGATTCTAAATACTAAACTTTTCGTTCATTTAAACATATTCTGACACTATAGAGTTATGAATGTGTTTTACCAGGATACTGACCCATCATTTTATTGGCTTTGGCCTGTTTACATGTTAACTTTGTTTTGGCTAATGTATCTATATGAACGTAATACAAAAATTAGCCAAACAACTCTCTGCTTCTGGAAGTAAAATTCCCATTCATTTCAAACAAAACACCTATTTAGAGTTTGCTGGGAGCTAATCAGCTAACCATCCAATGTTCTGGCTTGATTCCTGTGAAAAGGTTTGGTAAATGGCATTAAAGGACCAATGTTTGTGACTTTTGAGCTTAGGATCGTGTCTGTACAGATAAGTGACGTTTCATTTGGCCTAATTTTAAACCAATGGAGATTTTAAGATTCTAAATACTAAACTTTTCTTTCATTTAAATGTATTCTGACACTATAGAGTTATGAGTGGAATTTACCAGGATAGTGACTATAGACTGTTTATATAAATGGACATAGCTAACGCTCTAGCTGCCACGTTCCAAATAGGAAGTGATCATGGGCTGCGCTTCCGGCTCCATCAACTCTGGCTCCAATTCACTTTACATTAGAAAACTGTGGCCCCTCTCTTTGTAACTGCTGCTGTCAGACTCGTCATTTTGGTCTTAAATGTTCGTGTTAACCCGCTCTACGTGATCCTGGGGTTTTTATTTTGCTATTGTATTCCTAACTCAAGATATGAACATTAATAACAAACAAATCAGCTGCCTTCTTTTCCCGAGGTCACTCCCGCTAGTGTTAGCAACAGGTTTGATTGACAGCGTTGCTAAGCGCCCACCCCCTGCTAAACTAACGGTGCAGATGGGAAGGGGCGTTACCTTCCACAGCTTTGCTCTGGATTGGCTCTTTGGTTGCTATGATACTCGCGGTCGGAATTCCAAATATGGAACTCGGCTCCAAATTGGCCCCTATAACTGCTCTGGCCTCAATGAGCTTCATTTGATTGGAGCCGAACGCTGTGGGTGACGTCACACTCACTTATTCCACTTCTTTATACAGTCCTTGATTAGGACCCATCATTTTATTGGCTTTGGCCTGTTTTCATGCTAACTTTGTTTTGGCTAATGAAAAATGGCGTTTTTGTCAATAACAATTGCTTTTACATTTGATCCAAGCTCTCTTCTGTGTGTTTTAGCTCCTCAGATGATCCTCTCAAGTGGCAGTTTGTGGATCAGTTTGTCTCAGAATCTGGGGTGAGATATTAAAAAAACTCTCATATTAACTGTGCATCCCTCCTTTGTATTAAAGACATTTTTGTTTGGGGCAGGAGAGGAAAAACAGTGTTGCGGGTCTAGCGTCTATTGGAGGGAAGGAGATCAAGGAGAAGAAGGTTTTCCTCAGTCTGGTGGGTACGAAGGGCATGGGCATCAGCATCTCCAGTGGCCCCACCCAGAAGCCTGGCATCTACATCAGCAACGTCAAACCCGGGTCGCTGTCTGCAGAAGTTGGTCTGGAGGTGACTGTTCTCCTAGTTCTAAACATGGCAACTGATCCGAAGGTTGGCGTTTTGAATCTCGTACATCATTGTTATAGCAGCCAGACCCACTGACGTTGGCGATGCGACTCCAGCTCCCACAAAAGACACTTAAACAACCTCGCCCCCAGTGTCAGCGTGTGGTGTATGAATGTGTGTGTGAATGGGCTTTGAGTGCCTTAAAGGTGGAAAAAGGCGCTATATAAAAATGTGACCATTTACCTTAATGAAGCTCAACAGTCCCTCCCAACTCTCGGATTCCGAAAGTAAAATTCCCAGTCATTTTTCACATAGAATTTTCGGCAAAAATCCCACACCAAAAACCTATTTAGAGTTTGCTGGGATCCAATGTACATAAGACACATCATTTATACCATGCTGTGGAACCATTTGGTGAGAGCAGGTGACGGCGCCTCCACCAGATAACTGTACTTTTAAATACGTTAACTACGTTTTTTGGACTGAAAGTTACTACAAAGCTGGTTGGCCCCCCTCATGCCTTAAAATATCTCTATTTGATTTTTTCCTACGAATCATACAACATAGTCTATGGGAAAAATGAATGGACAATTGACTTCCATAACCCCAGCGAACCTCACCCCACCCATGACTGTTCTAAAACCAAATCACTGTATTTCTGTCTCTTTATTTTAGATTGGTGATCAGATTGTGGAGGTTAATGGGGTTGACTTCACCAGTGTGGACCACAGAGAGGTAAATGTTTGGTTTGCTGTCTGGCACACAGTTTCATTAGGCAAATGTGTACTTTTAGATTCATTCTCTGACCTGTAAAAACAAAGCCAAATGATTCTTGGTAAGATGTTACCGTGGTGACGACCAAGCAGAACGTTAGCTCTAGTATTTAGAACAATTTGGTTGTATTTGCCCCGTGTGAGCATTAAAACGTCTAATTTAATGCTGGTTTGTTTGTTCGATCACTACCATTTAAAACAGTGGGTGTGAAGCAGCATGTAAAGTGCATACAATTAATTATTATTATTATTACAAGACTTGTACAAGTCTCTCCAAAGCCAAAGTACATCTGTGACATGTTAGTGCCATATGAGCCATCTCACACTCAGGGACCCGGATCATCAGGGCTAAACCAGGGCTAAACCA
>KN483063.1:35353-58392 GCA_000787095.1 Periophthalmodon schlosseri | reverse complement strand
ATAATAATAATAATAATAAATGTATTTATTTTTACAAATTGACATTTTCTGTATTTGCAAGTTTAATAAAAAAAACAAACTGGTTCATGTATTTGCGTTTAATGTGACTTACCCCAGTACAGATATATTGTATGAGCAGCTCTTGAGGTCAAAGTGAGGTCCGCTTGTTGCTGTCCGTGTCTAATATTAAAGCGTTTTGTTGTCTGATAATCAGGAAGTGCACAGTTAGCATGCTAGTTGTTGTTGGCTTTACTGTCACGGCAAAACTCGTGGCAAAGGATGCTCAGAATCCGTAAGGTAAGTGAGGAATAAATTTGGACCACAGCTAGTTCTGTTTTTTCATGTTTTTAAGAAAGTAAAAATCAACAAAGATATACGTTGTTATAATATCTTATCCAGTCACTGCCATAGACTGTATGATCAAACCTGTTGCTAACGCTGGCGGGAGCGACCTTGGGGAAAGAAGGTGCCTGATTTGTCTGTTATTAATGTTCATATCTTGATTTATGGACACAATAGGGAAATAAAAATACCAGGATCATGTAGAGTCCACTTCTTTACACAGTCTTTGGTCACAACTAAACAATATATGATCATCCCAGACTGCACATTTGGCGTGTGCTGGTCTTAAATCTGTCCCACATGGAGAGCTCATTTCCCAGCAGTACTGTCGGGACTGCTCCTGATAACTGCAGTTTTGGCCCGTTACATAATGTTTTTGGCTTGTTTGTTTACACTGTACTGTACATATTCAGGATTCACTTCAGCCTGCCTTGGTGTCTGCGTGTGTGTGTGCGTGCGTGTGTCTGTGCGTGTGTGTGTCTGTGTGTGCCTGTGTGTGTGTCCATGTATTTTTAGCGTGAATATTTAGCGAGCGTAAACAGGGAACTGGAGGTCACATATCCACCAGTCAACAGCGCCAACAGTCCATCCATCACTGCACATTTAGTCTAATGAAAGTGAGCCGTGTGTCCAGAGCTGCCACGGGACAGGGGGAGGAGACAGGGAGGAGGGAGAGGAGAGAGGGAGAGGGGGGAGGAGGGGAAGGAGAGGGAGAGTAGGAAGGGAGGAGGAGAGAAAAGAGACATGGGGAGGGGGAGAGACGGGGAGAGGAGGAGAGAAAGACGGGGAGGACGAGAGAGAGGCGGGGCAAGAAGAGGAGGAGGAGGGGGAGAGAGGAAGAGAGGTATAAGAGAGAGAGAGGTGTGTGTTAAGGCCATCCATCAAGCTGCATTTTTACAGGGGTCACAGAGGGAGGTGACACACAGGACTCGTGTAAATGTATTTGACAGATTTTTACACCAGATGCCCTTCCTGACACCAACCAGCTACATTACTGTAATTGGAGCAGGCAATAGTTTAAACATGCACTTTGTAACTGTCACTAAGAATACTTGGATTAGGAGTCTGAAGCTTTTGTCAACATAATGTTAACAGATAGTGTAGGTCAGCTGCCTTGTAAATCCAGACTGAAATCCATCTATAGGATTCCCCGCTCCTCCTCCTCTGTGAAAGAGCCGTCCAATCAGGTTTGTTTATTTCTTTGTCACTCTGGAAATAGAGGAGCTCATTGGTCATCTATCATTTTCAACAAAATAAAACTTCTCTCACCTCAGATATACAGAGTTTTGGGCTTCACTCATGGATTCTGCAGAAATCTCGGTTCTGTGTGTTTTTTTCCTTTCTTTTTTTCTTTGTAAACAGCCATGTTTGTTTTGGTAAGAACAGGCCATGTATTTGTGATTAGCTACACCACATGTGAACCGTGCCCATCTGAACTCACAGAGATAAGGTCAAGGCTCAAACCACATGTCTTTGAGAAGGAAAAGCCTGCGGTTTTGACTAGTAATGCAAGTACATGTTTTGTATTGAAGGCAGTTTATTAAAGAGGGGGTATTATGCAAAATCATATTTTTAGCTTTCTACCATGTTATAACATTGCTCCCTCATCAAAAACATGCCTGGTTTTAGATGTAATGTTTTTAGATGCATTTTTGAGTATTTTAGTGTTCTTTCCTGGGCCCTACTCGAACCCTCCTTATGGTTAGCTGTAAGATTCTGTCTAAGGCTCCGCCCACAAGCCTACGTCACCCATGCTCCCACACGACAATTCTCCATAAATATACAAAAACATGATATAAAACTGTACACAGTAACTTGATAAACCTGATGTGATGTGCAGTAGTTTCATTAGCAGGATGCACGCTGATTGTGTGATAGTGCTCTGAAGGGGGGGTGACTTAATGTGGAGAGCAAAGGGAGAGGAGACTCGTGAAAAACGAAAGGGAAACTTATAAAACTTGTTAATACATTGTTTTTGGTGAATATAGCATTTTTAAAACAATAAAAGATAACATGGTGATTTTATGTGTTAGCAGTTACTCCATAGAACTTAAATACCCCCTCTTTAAACCAACACTGTTTAACTTTCTGGATGTTTCATGTCACCTGCATGAGTCCAAGAAAATGGAAAGTTAAAACCATACTTTCTCCAGGCCAAATTAGAGTCAGGTCTGTGAAGATGCAAGCCGAAGCACAGTGAGTGCTTTTCCTAATGCAATAAAACACACAGTGGGGCTTTAAGCACAGCCAGGTGATGGTGTGGACTTTAAAAACATGCAGGTGCACCTCAGTTTCTCATGCAATGAACTGAAGTGTTTAACAAAAGCAAAATGGCATCTTTTTTTACAAACTTCTTTTTGACAGAAGAGCAATAAAGCATCCAGCCTGCCCTGGCACTGGCCCAAATTCTAAACATATTTGTATCGTGTTATTTGGTTTGTCGGGTGTTTCATCTGTAAATCAGTACATGTGTGAAAAGGCTGTGTCGGAGTCAGCACATCGTCCTTGTGATATGCTGTTATAAAAATGATGAAGGACAAACATGGCATTATTGACAAGGGGAAAAGATACATACACGGAGAGGACTCTCTTAGCCAGTCTCATGAAAGGGGTGTGGCTTTTCAAATGTGCAGAGATGCTCTTATTGGCTGAATGGTCTATTCTATTCATCAGTGGAAACATGTCTATGTTACTTATGTCAGAAGGAACAATATGAAACATGTGCAAAAAATTATTTATGTAATGATTGCGTCATTGTTATAGGTGAGTAGTAGATTTAAACTCTTAAAGGTCCTATATTATGCAAAACTGGCTCTTGTGAGCTTTAAGACATGTTATAATGCTGTTACCTCCTCAAAAACATACCTGGAGTTGTGTTTTGTTTCATTCACACATGTTTGAGTAATCCTGCATTATCAGTCTGTCTACATCTCCAAAGCTCAAAATGCTCTGTTTCACCTTGTGATGTCACAAGCAGTAGTTTTCAAGTTAACAGCTCCTTTTATCTTTTGTTCAGTAGAGTTTGGCGATTCCAGGTCTGAAATCATCCCAATGACTCTAGTGAAGGTGTATGAAGTTTAAAAACACAGTGGAGCACTTCCTGTATTACCACATGACATCACAAGGTGGAAAAGAGCGTTTTCTGTTTAAGAGAAGAACTCAGCCTAAATATGCAGGGTTTGTGTGTTAAACATGTGAATGAACCAAAACACAACTCCGTTTGCTTTTGATGAGGAAACAACATTATAACATAAATCAAAAACAGCATAATATGGGCCCATTAACATTTAAATTTTAAAGATTTTTTTTTTTTAACTTTCAAAAGCTACTATAAATGTTGAGCACCAGTGGTTTTGCTCTGTGTGAGTGACAGGTAGATTTGACCAATCACAGTGAAGTGTCAGCTCTTGATATAGGAGATGAGTGGGGTGACTCAGTAGCACATATGAGTACATACAGTTGTTCTGTCTTTGGGCAAGACACCTTATCCACCTTGCTTTTGTGTGAATGTGATGTGTAAGTGAGTAATTGGTGGTGCTGATTCATACCTCGTGCAGTTGAACGCCTCTCCTAGTCTGCCCCTAATGTAAGTCGGATTGTGCTGTTACATGCAGGAGGTATCGGAGTGTACGTATCAGCTTGTCCAGATGTGTTATTGGGATCTACAGAGATTTGATCCACAAACACTGTAGTTCCTGGGTTTACATGCATTTTGATAAATCAGTTTAAATTGAACTATAGGCCAGTTATCTGTTTTTCCTGCCGTGAATGTAAACACAGTGACTGTAGTGTTCCTGGTGTGATGAATGGACTCATGGGGCTGCCTGTAGCGTAGTGTCCATGTTTTGGCTGATGTGGTGAGAGACTGAAGATAGCGGAGGCGTGTGTGCGTGGGAGCCTTGTCTGACTCAGTGTGTTCTCCTTATACAACAGCAGCCTTATGTAAGAGCAGAGCAGTCCAGAGCAGGTGTAAGGCTATGAGAAAACCTGAAGGCACCGGCCAACGTGGACTCTGCTACTACAGTACATTAGCACTTCAGTTGTAAACACTGAAACATACTAAATAATTTTTGGGGGGTTTGGTAAAAAAGCAAAGTACCAAACACTATACAACACACAACTGATCTAAAATGGCTTAGAAATGTAGAAAGTAGAAATTGGACCATACACTTCCTGTTAAAAATGTCGATAGATATAGATAAATAGGTTACTTTATTCATTCCTGGCAAAGAAAATCAGGTTTTCAGTTTTCTAGATTTACACAGTACAAAGAACATTCACATACAACTGAATAAGTGCAGCTGATGTCATCAACATTCCCTGGGGGTGTGATGCAAACTGAAGGCACTGCTCTGTCTGAAGTGCTGTTACTCAAGTTAGATTTTAATCTGAGCTTTATTTTAACATATCTGACCATAAAGAACTGACATAGATGGAACTACAACAGGTGAGCTGATTTGTGCCGTGAAACAAGTCTGTCAGACATAAATCTACAGTTACAAGCTAGCTAGCATTAGCCACTCACTCACGCTCACCTTTTTGTTGAAAATCAAACACCAAAACAGGACCACGAACGCTCATAATGATTATTGACTCCTGAAAATGTGTTGTTTCAATCCAGTTTGTATTTTTTCTCGAGTTTCAGACGATCTTAAAACTTATCAGGCTGTGTTTGCTAATGTGTACTTCGTGTAATGACCCAGAGTTTGGATGCAAATTGGTTTACGGTAACTGGTATTTTCTGAGCACTCAACCCTCAAATGCCAGACAGTACAGTACAAATGAAATATGCATGAATCACTCCAAATACAACTCAAATACAACCCAAATACAAGAGCGGAAGTAATTGGCAGGTTTGAATCTCATCCAACCAAGAACCATGTCCTTTGGCGAGACACTTTATCTTCAGTTACTTCAAAAACAGCTAACTTACTCCATGGTGTACATATAAATCCTCATAAAATAATGTGCTGTTTGTGGTTGCAGAGAAGGCAGCACCGGCATCCTGAACAACCTGCTGTCTCGCATGGAGCAGTACGCCAACAACCTGGAGAACCTGGTGGAGGAGCGCACGCAGGCCTACCTGGAGGAGAAACGCAAGGCCGAGAACCTGCTCTACCAGATACTACCACAGTGAGGCGCTCTCTTTAGCTCTATGTACCATGTCCAAGTTCAAGTCATTTCAGATTAAAAGAAGGCAAACCTATTTAAATATGTATAAATGACCTTTATGCAATACTTAATACTTACTTAAATACTTATTTCAGTTTTATTCATGTATTGATTTATTTATTTTTATTTAAATGTTTATTCAGTGTCACTTTCATATACCAAAAAAACTAACCAAAACCAATAGAATACCAAGCGGACATTACCAAATTATTAATTACTTAAACCCAAACCCAGACACTGCTGGTGGTGCTGAAGAGGAGATGGAGAAGCTGAGGAGGTTGATGGTCCTGCTGCTGTGGTGGTTAGCAGTATCTTCACGTATGTAACCGTGCGTTTTGTATTCGTCAGTTCTGTGGCGGAGCAGCTGAAGAGAGGCGAGACCGTCCAAGCCGAAGCGTTCGATAGTGTCACCATCTACTTCAGCGACATCGTGGGCTTCACCTCCCTGTCGGCCGAGAGCACGCCACTACAGGTACATGCCATCTTTGAGCTCGTGTGCCCCTGCTGTTGTTGTGCCCTTGAG
Source organism: Periophthalmodon schlosseri (assembly GCA_000787095.1). Classification (NCBI taxonomy): domain Eukaryota; kingdom Metazoa; phylum Chordata; class Actinopteri; order Gobiiformes; family Gobiidae; genus Periophthalmodon; species Periophthalmodon schlosseri. The sequence continues at coordinate 52,355 of KN483063.1, read as the reverse complement.
CAAGATGCCTCACCCATCTGTTCGATTGCACCAGCGTATTTAAAGAAGACTTTTTTGCGTTTTAGTTATAATCTATGACATGCACAGATAACCGTTTTACCTTGTGTTCATTTTAAAACACAATAAACTGCAGAGCCACTTTCAATGTCAAATTAAATATTAATGCCCGAAAATGGAGTGGGGAAAAATAAGGGAATAAAGTTAGAACATAGCAGGGGACATGTATAGGGGGTAGGGGAAAACGGTAATTTTCAGATTTCAGTTTAATTTAAATTTTCAATGGTCAAAAGTAGAGATCAACTAAAATGCGTTTTTCACGGATGATGCCGTTTAGAATCCAGAGGAACAAATGGCCGATAAGATCTGCCGATATTTTGAACTGATATGTAAGGATATTGATTATTTTCTCCAAATTCTATCATTTAAATTGACTACAAACTCACCCACAGCCTTTTTTACCATAAACATTACAGAGAGCCATGAAGTCACATTTTGCACTAAGTGTTCAAATAAAGCTTTATGTGGATTCTTTAGGCAGCAGGTGGGCCAAAACAAAATATCAGCCTGTGCAGGAAATTCGATACCGAAACCGATTTGCTAAAAAGTCCAAATATCGGCTTGATATATCGGCCAACCCATATATCGGTCTATCTCTAGTCAAAAGCTTTTAAAAGTCAATTCTGCATAATATGTCTCCTTTAAAGGTTGAAGAGGCTGTTGCCATGTTCATAATTTGTATTTTTAAATTCAGCTAATGTAAAGTTTACTCAAAACAAAAGATCGGGTGCTAGTTTAACCCAATTAAAGTTAAACGCCATGAACTTAAATCCTTGTGTAGTCTGCTGTGTCACTAATTATCCCTGTGCACTGTGGCTGCTCGTTTGGGCTGCTCCCTGACAGGACTGAGGCAGGATTTGATCTCATTTATTACAGATCAATGTTAAAATATGGCACTTTCATTACGACATAATAACACCATTTGCCAACACAAAAAGACTAATTTATGCGCGAACAGTTGTGAGCAGACTTCTGTTCGTTAGCAGCACATCGTTCTAGCCAAATTGTCACAGAGGATGACAAAGCCAGCGAAATCATCTTAATTGTTGTTACACTTGAAAAGATTTTTGACAAGTTCTTCTGAGAATCAGCTGCGAGCTAATACTTATAATTATTGTGCAAATTAGCAAAATGTGAAAGGTCTTTTATCAACTGTGGTACAGCTATAACAACTTTCAGATCTGGTTTAGATTAAAGGTGGACTACGCAACTTTTCTGGTGGAGGGTCGGTTCTGTTCCATTTGCTTGTCTCCATGGAGATGTGGTCAGATTAGGGCCTCTCTAATTGCCCGATACAGTTCACTTAAAGCCGATTCTGGAAACTTTTGCTTTTAACCATGTTGCAATTGTTTCCCCTTCTCATTTACTCACCCGAAGTTGTATTTAGAGTGATTCATGCATGTTTAAGCAGTCTTTACAAGCACAATATTTATGACAGAAGAAACACTTTCATATCATTCCAATCCGCTCCAAAGTGAACCACAGGAAACTAGACTTAACTGACCCGTACCATTGCAGCATCTAGTATTCTGTGCCTATGGAAACATGACTAAGCAGATGGTGCTATCCCATCAGAAAAGTCAAATTGTGCACCTTTAACATACAAGCAAGTGTCTCTTTAAGAAGATTGGGACTAAATCAGGACTAAGCCAGGACTGAAGCAGGAGGCTGGTTTCTAAGGTCCTCAGAGTGTGAGATGGTTCATGTGGCACTAACATGTCAGAGATGTACTTTGGTGCTGGGCCATGGAGAGACTTGTACATAAGCAGAGCTGTGGTGTGTTCCTGGTGGTTTTCTCACATGTTGTGTTGTGTTCTCAGGTGGTGACGCTCCTCAATGACCTCTACACGTGTTTCGACGCCATCATAGACAACTTTGACGTCTACAAGGTGGGTCCCATTCTAACCATTTTGAGCATTTCTACAATCAGAAATCTTGTGCTGTGAGGTGAACGTGGGGCTAAAAACTTAAATTCCGCCAACTGCCTTTCAAATAAAGCTGCTACAGTGGGTAGTACCTGGATGACTAAAAAAAAAAGAGTGAGTGCGGCGGAGGGGTGGAGTCCGGGAGTGTAAGGAACAGTGTGATTGGTCCAATAGGTAGGTCCACACTTTAAACTCCGCCCCTGCAGCCAGGAGTTTGTAATCATCAAACACCTGGCTGTAATCAGAGCAGTCTTTCATGATGTCACCAACTACTGGAAATTGCACAGGCCATTGAAGGCACCACACACTTAAATATAGGTGTAAGTTTTACCTAGTTTGGCCTGAAGTTCCTACAGGAAATAGGAATAGTTTAGAACAAAAAACCTGGATTTAGTGTTTAGTTCCACTTTAATACTGTGGTTGTACCATACCCTTGAGATATGGATGTCATAGAGTAGACCATATTCCATGTTAAGCATTTGAACTCAGAAGACACATCTATCATGAGTGTAACACCGGTTCATTGTGCAGGTGGAGACGATCGGTGACGCGTACATGGTGGTGTCAGGGCTGCCGGTGCGGAACGGGAAACTCCACGCCCGTGAGATCGCCAGCATGTCTCTGGCTCTGCTCGAACAAGTCAAGACCTTCAAGATACGCCACCGGCCCAACGACCAGCTCAGACTGCGCATAGGCATCCACACAGGTACGACTGCGCATAGGCATCCACACAGATATGGATAGGCTTAACATTGGCATTCACACAGGTGCAAATAAGTTATGATTATGATAAAGATTCACTAATAAACTCTATCTGTCTATCTATATATATTTACCTTCATATCTATCTATAGGAATGCCAAAAATACATGGGATTTAGCGACTTTCAAAACACCCAAAGGACTTTACAGCGCATTATTCATTTACTCCACACTCAGTGGTGGTAAGCTACTTCTTTATAGCAACAGCTGCCCTGGGGTAAACAAGGCTGCCAATCGGCACCATCAGTCTCTCTCAGCTCTAACACTCACACACACCACATTCACACTAGGAAGGGTGGATGGAGTGTCTTGCCTAAGGGACACAGTGACAGTATGTACTAGAGCCACTGCTGCCCCACTGTGAGACCTGATATTCCCAGCGGCCTCCCATCCAAGTACTAGCCGTGCCCAGCTACCGAGGTCAGACGAGATTGGGCACTGAAGGAGCAGGCTATGTATAGGCATTTTGCACGTATGACCAGCCCAGACAAGGGATACTGATTAAAGGCAACAGTAGGATGATACCTATAAAAGTATTTTACACAAGATTTTAATCTGTTTTATTTCCTGTGTGCTCAAAATCTTTAATAAATCTCCTGTGGGCTTGATACTGGCTCAAAGAATAGACCCAACAATCCTCTGCTGGCAACATTTGGACAAAAAAAATATTGCCTTGTTAAAACGTAATGCTTTATGTGTATTACCAGTCTAAGCATGTGAGCGTTGTAAAACCAGGAGATGATCATTTGTATCACCGCTTTAAAACAAAGCTGGCACCTGGGCACTGCATAATCTCCTTCTGTCTGACACAGAGCAGGCCTGTTTGATGAGGACACTTAGCTCAGTTAAACACCAATGGAATCTACTGTTTGAAAAGACTGTTATATCACGGCATGTGTTCTAACCAGAGAGTCTTACAGCTCGTGTATTATCCAAAATGGACTCTTTTGAGCTTTAAGCCATGTTCAAACGTTGTTACCTCATCAAAAACATACCTGGAGTTGTGTTTTTTTCATTCACACATGTTTGAGTAACCCTTTATTATTAGTCTGCCTACATCTCCAAAGCTCAAAATGCTCTGTTCCACCTTGTGATGTCATGTAGTGGTGGTTTTTAACTCACAGCTACCTTTTAACTTTTGTTTAGTAGAGATTGGCAATTCCAGGGCTGAAATCATCCAAACGATTCTAGTGAAGGTGTGTGGAGTTTAAAAACACAGTGACGCATATCACAAGGTGGAACAGAGTGTTTTCTGTTTGAGAGAAGAACTCAGCCTAAATATGCAGGGTTTGTGCGTTTAAATATGTGACGACGAAACAAAACAAAACTGCAGTTATGTTTTTGATGCGGAAACAACATTATAACATAGATCATAAAATAGTGGAAAAAGGACCCTTTAAACACAGTAAATAAGAGAAAAGTGAATCTAAGCGAGAGTAATGGATTTGCGACAGAGAGGCTGAGGAGGCTGGTACTTCTCCTGCTGCGGTGGAGGAGGGTTGTAAAGATTGGTTTCAAGGCAAAAGAAGCGGGCTGTGATTGGCTGACAGTGACAGTGTGGTTGTATTCCCTCTTTCTCCACAGGGCCGGTGTGTGCGGGCGTGGTGGGGCTCAAAATGCCGCGGTACTGTCTGTTTGGAGACACGGTCAACACGGCGTCTCGCATGGAGTCCAACGGAGAAGGTGAGCGCTCCACACGCACTCAACATTCAAAAGATATAAGATTTTGATTTGAATTGCATTATTATTAGAACAACACAGGACCATTATTGATACTTTGCAGCTGATGTCATCAACATTCCCTGGGGGTGGGATGCTAACTGTAAGCACTGCTCTATCTTAGACTTTACTCTGAGCTTTGTTTTAACTTAATCTGACCAGAAAGAGCTGGTTTAGTTGAAACAGGTGAGCTGATTTGTGCTCTTAAACAAGTCTCTCACACATACAATTACAGTCCCAAGCTAGCTAGCATTAGCCAACAGTTTTTAGTTACACTTTGTCACCTTTTTGTTGAAAATCAAATGCTCGTATTCACAGACCCCTGAAAATGTGTTTTGTACTTTTTCTTGAGTTTTCAGACAATTTTAAAACTTTTGCGCGTTTGCTAATGTGTGCGTTGTGTCACCATGGTAACTGCTCAACATTCCACCATGGAGATACATGTAGAACACCCCCAGCATGATGTCACTGCAAAGTATCAGTACTCATTTCTTCAAATCAGGAAGTAATCTTTTGCCTGAAACTTGTTTGGGATTGAGTCGACAAACGTGCAATGTTAATCTCATGTTCTAAAGTCCTTTGGGGTTGAATAATGGAACCACTTTCTGAAGCTATTGTGAAAAAATAACTTCACATTTGTTTATTTATATAGAGAAGACAATGAACTTTGTGCCAGTTTTTGTTTCATGTGGATAGGCCCAGTAACAGCTTTTTCCACCATAGAATTCTGATCTGTCTCCAGCTCGGTTTTAAACAATACAGTTTCTATTCTACAATGTGCTGACGTCATGGAAACCCACAATATTGGTCCGAATTCTGTGGAATTTACTGTGGAATTCTGTGGAACGTTTTGAAGTTATTGTGAAAAATCATTTCACTTCAGTTTATTTATACTGACAGAAAAGACGTTGAACTTTGTGCCAGTTTTAGTTTCATGTGGATAGGCTCAGTAATTACATAGAATAGATCAGATACATGTCAATAAATCTGCAATCTGACAAACAGCAAATTCCACCATAGAACTCTGAGCTGTAATTTCTCTGTAATTTGCTGTTTAACTGTCAGATTGCAGATGTTATTCTATTCCTAAAGCAGTTCTGCCAAGACCCAGTTCTTAAACCTAGTGTTTGCTGGCAAAGCACCAATGCAAAGTGCCATATAGTTGTCATGTTTTGACCTGGTTTATGGTTAATATCTTTATATCTTTGGAATTATTGGGCCAATTCAAACTCTAGAATGTGAACACAACCGATTGATACTTTGTAGGTAATGCCATCAACATTCCCTGGGGGTGTGATGCTAACTGTAGACACTGCTCTGACTGAAGCTCTGTGACTCAAGTTAGACTTTAATCTGACTAAATTGAAACTACAACAGGTGAGCTGATTTGTGCTGTTAAACAAGTATCACATAAAATTATAGTTGCAACCTAGCTAGCATTAGCCAACTGTTTTCAGTTAGTCACCCTCAACCTAAACAGGACCATGAAAGCTCATATTGATCACAGGCTCCTGAAAAAGTTTGTTTAAATCTATTTTGTATTTTTCCCTTGAGTTTTCAGACCATCTTTAAACTTACGAGGCCGTGTTTGCTAATGTGTACATTGTGTCACCATCGTAACGGCTGAACATTCTGTCATAAACATACATGCAGAACACCCCCAGCGTCACTGCAAAGTATCAGTGTCCGTGTCAATATTGTGACATAATGTATAACGTTAATATAAACTCAGCAAGCAAGTCATTGACAGTGGTCCATTCACCCTCCGCACACTATTTCCACAGCTGCTCTGGGTCACACTAACAAACACATGGCCTCTCCACGACAGATCACACGCAAAGAGAGTGATGTGTCCTGCCCAATGACACAAAAACAATATGCAATGGTTTTAGAGGTTTACTGGGCTAACAGGAGGATTATGTGTGAAGCTTTGAGTATTGACTGTACATGGCACACATTAAACGGACTGTGAGTTTGTGTCGCCATGGTAACACAGAGAAGCCTGTGTTTACTTGCTGGATGCCCATTAGCTGTGGCCCGGCAGTGGAAAACATGACTGCTCCTCTGACTGTAGCATAACATAAAGGTCAGACTCATCGACACTATATTACAGGAACGCTAACTTTACCACATCACTTCAGTATGAACACTTAGGCTAGAAGACGTTTGTGACATTTCATCTCTTTTTCTCTAACTGCATGACTACTGTGTTACTTTTATTTATCATCAAATTTAATTGTGTATAGAAAAGTATAACACGCTGCCATGTTCTCAACAGCAAATTTGGACACATGGATATATTGGTGGCATCTGTGGGCAAATGTAATTATTTTAAAAGAAAATATTTAATACATTAATACAAATGTGCAATAAAAACATCTAAACACAAAAGATCCACAAGAACTTGAAAGTTACCCTGCTTTGTAGTACAGCTAAACCAGGGTTGACACCAAAGTTACCTCACTAACTCTCTAATCCAGCCTGGTAGTACAGACTTCTGGCTTCACTTATGGTCAATTTACATTTGAAAATAGCTTTATACAAAGCCTGGAGCAAAATCTGCCAAAATCCTGTTAGAGTGAATAAGGCCTGGATTCCATTGGACCTGGAAGTAACCAAAGGAATCAACCTTGTTTGTGTCAAGGTGCACTTTTTTTGGTTGAACATATTCCATGTTACACTGCCTATGAAAACCACATGGATGACCAAATCACAACTTTAAGAAAAAAGGAATCATGTGCATGCTCTCTGATGTCTCTGGTCTAATACATTTTAGCTTGTAGTGTGTGGTCTCTTCGCGGCGCTCGGGAATCATAAGATTTAAAATCTCTTCCAATTCTCCTCATCTGTGGTCTTAAACTTGAGACAAAAAGACACTCTTGTAGTGTGTGTCGGGCTTTACTAGTCAATATGCAGTGTTTGTCATTTATAGTTTGATCAAATCCTTATTTGTACTCCAAAGTAACGTTACTGAAGTAGAAGTAAGATTATGATGAGAAAAAGCTTCTATAAACAGTGAAATTATTATCCCTGCAGTACACGTAGACAAACACGCTCCATATGGTCTGGGGGTGCGTCTCCTTGTGCCTGGTTAGCACTGCTGCTGTGCTCCTGCTGATGCTCTTATCGATCCTGGGCTTCCTGTATGGTGCTGCTGGTGAATAATTAATAGTCCTCAGAGCAGACAGGTCTCAGGTCTCTGCTGGCTCTGCACTTCTCCACTGTACAGATCACAGCGCAGTGCGAGGGGTTAAACGGGTTCTACCGTCTAAGGCCCTGTGTGTGAATTAATAAAAGGGTGTTCTATGTCTATGGCCCTATATGCAAATTAATAAAAGGGTTCTATGTCTATGTCCCTGTGTGCAAGGTAATAAAAGGGTTCTAATGATGATTTCTTGTCGTCATTCAGCTCTGAGGATCCACATGTCGTCTGCCACCAAAGAAGTCCTAGACGAGTTCGGCTACTTCGATCTACAGCTCCGAGGAGATGTAGAAATGAAGGTAACTATGTCTACACTAAATAACTATGTATATGATAGTAAAGGGGTATATTTGAGCTGAGTCACAAACATACCCTCTAAAACTGAAAACACTCTGTTTCACCTTGTGATGTCATGTGGTAATACTGTGCTCTACTGTGTTTTTAAACTCCATACACCTTCACTAGAATCATTTGGATGATTTGGGCCTGGAATTTCCAATCTCTACTGAACAAAAGGTAAAAGGTAGCTGTTAGCTTAAAAACTACCACTACATGACATCACAAAGTGGAACAGAGCATTTTGAGCTTTGGAAATGTAGACAGACTAACAGTAAAGGGTTACTCAAACATGTGTGAGAAAAACAAAGCACAACTCCAGGCATGTTTTTGATGATGATTTGATGATGAACAACATTATAACATGGTTTAAAGCTCACAAGAGTCAATTTTGCGTAATATAGGATTTTAAAATGCTTTTAAATGTTAATTATCATTGTTGTATCCAAATCAGTCAAGTACCAAGCTATAAAATTACTTTTCATTTAGCTATGGCAAACCTTTATTAACCATATATTTTATTGTTCCTCTTCCCAAAATTAAGTGAAAAATGTTATAACACATGGGGAAATATCACCCTCATAGTCAGATAAGAATTTTGGATACAAATTAATTTCAGATCATTTAAATAATTTTAAATAAGCAACAGCAGTCAGTGTAATTCATTTGGTTTAGAAAGACAAAAACATGACCCTTACCCTTTGATTGATTTCGATGCATTTGTGTATAACTCAAAATCACTAGCCATAACCTTACAGGGCTTCCCCAAAAAAATCTTCATTTGTTCAAACTGTTAAAAATCAAACATTGAACCCCTAGTTCCCCAGTAGATACAACACTCTTATGTTGTCCTCTCTGTGACCTGGGCTTGCGCGGTGCATTCAGGGTCATTCGTTAATGTGCCTTTTAGCTGATGACAGTGAAACAGGCAGTATCTTATAGCTCATTGATTGTGCTTCCTCTGTGCAGGGCAAAGGGAAGATGAGAACCTACTGGCTCCTGGGAGAGAAGAACGACGTGTATGTCATCTGAGCCGCAGTCTTGCATTTGTTCTAAAATCAGGAACATGAGCTATTTTTACCAGCTGTTATTGTTAAAAGTATCGTTTTGTATGAAGGAACGCCGTCCCAGTACTTTTCACAGATCAGATCTTATTTTTTGTGCTTTCTATATTCAGAATTTGTATTGTATTTGGAAGTGGATGATGTGAGAGTATTTCCTTATGTCAAATGTCAAACCCGAGGAGGTTTTTGGAGGCACAGTCCGACTGCAGGGTCACACAGTACAGTTTGTATATATGTATATCCAGGAATCTGTAAGATATTTTGTTCAATAAATACTGTCTTTTTCCAGTACTGCACCTTGTACTTTATTGCACTTTTTACCCATGAGACACTAGGGTTGTCAAAAGTATCAAAAATCAGATAATGATCGATACTAAAACTAGTATCGAAACTAGATACTCATTTAAGCAGGTATTGATACTAAAAAAAGTCACATTCACAGGAAAGAAATGAACTTTTCCTGAATAGATTTAGAATGATCTTGAGCTGTATCAGAACAAGTATAAGACACATAGACTCGTATATGCCCACGGACCACTATGGAACCTACCTGGACGACTGAGGAATATAGATACAGTTGAAACCAGACGTTTACGTACGCTATATAAAAAGACACATACGTTGTTTTGTTTTTTCTCACTGTCTGACATGAAATCAGACTAAACTTTTCCTGTTTTAGGTCAATTAGTATTACTAAAATTATTTCTATTTATTAAATGCCAGAATAATGACAGTGAGAAAAAAACTAACAAACATGTGTCTTTTTATATAGTGTATGTAAACCTGGCAACCCAAGGCCAGGAGCTCATTCTGCTTCTGATTGGATAATAGATTTGAGAACCAAAACATTAATGTAAACATAGAGAAGAAAAAGAAGAGAAATCCTACATATACAACCTTAGTAAATAGTAAATAGTACTATTGCTACCATTTCATTTCTGTCCTTGTAGATTTGGGTCAGCATACCCCTAATCTCAACCCCAACACTGCCCCTAGTGACCACCCGCAGCGTAGGGGATTTACGGTACGCATTTTCAGTCCAGTTGGTCATCGGTCACTTCACGTCTGGGAGCTCTGGACTCTCAAACAAGCGCAGATTTGCATATGATTTGGTATGCATATTTAAACCTGGCTCTGTCTGTAATGGCTTTAAGATGAATGGTTTAATAAAGCAAAAACAAACAAAATTCTGCCTGAAAAACACAGCACTTTTTCCAACAAGACGAAATGAAAACCGCACCAGGCGAATGCTAAGTGCTCACATTAATAACAAGCTTTTCTGCTATTGGACGCTCAAGGCACCCATTCACACACTGAAGACACACAGGAGGTGAAGTGTCTTGCCCAAAGACACAACGTCAGCTGAGTACACGGGCAACTGCCACAACCAATGAAGCTAACACAACAAAACTAAAACTCGGAAACTCAGTAAGGTAAAACATACTGTAGAGAAATGTGTCTTCTGCATTTGACCCATCCTTCAATGCCACTGGGGTAAACGGCCAAAAACTCATCTCTAGATCTTGAGCTGGGCTTGGTGGGGGTACTTAGCTGAAGTTGATGGTGCAGAGGCAACCCACCCAGACACGAGGAGAACACGCAACAAGTTCCACACAGACATAAGATCATGAGAATCAAACTCCAGACCGTGCAGCTGTGAGGTGAGAGAGCTAACCACTCTGCCACTGTATAGAACAACAAGGATACAGTGTTTCCCATTGATAGGAGAGACTATGAGGGGCCACCATAGTCTCTTCTATTAATGGGAGTAGTGTAAATAGAACATGAACTAAACATTGGCGTAACAAAAACTCACTTTGTTGCTCCTTGTATTGTCATTCACATAAAAAGTTATTACACGGTTCAAAAAGACTAAATATGAAATCCAAGCAATAAGAGACATTTAAACACCACAACAGCTGGGCGACAGTATCTGAGTTGGTAGAGTGTTTGCCCACTGATCCGAAGGTTAGCGGTTCGAATCCCGCTCTCGACATAAACATCATCGGTTGAGTGGTCAGATCCACTGACCCACAAGTTGGCAGTGTGATTCCAGTTCCCAAAAATGAATATTGTTGTCTGTTGTCTCCTTGGGAAAGACACTTAACCCACCTCGCCCCCAGTGTCTGTGTACACTGCTGTATGAATATGTGAGTGAATGGGTGAGTGGTTCCTTGATGTAAAGTGCTCAGAGTGTCTTGAAGGTGGAAAAGCGCTATATAAAAATGTGACCATTTGCCACCAATTGTGTGAAAGAATATTACCAATCTAGAAAGTGTTTTTGCCACCATAGTCTGAATGAAGTCTATGGGAAACACCGAGAATAGATTACTGTATCATATGTTACAGCCATTCCATCTTAAGAATGAGTTAGTACAGGGATGGGAAACTGCTTATTATTCATGAATAAATGACAAATAGATAATATTACTCTGTGTTCAAAACTTGTGTACCTTTTACATTTATTAGAACTTTTTAAAGGGCCCATATTACACTATTTTCTGATCTATGTTATAATGTTGTTTCCTCATCACAAACAGACCTGGAGTTGTGTTTTGTTCCATTCACACATGTTTAACACACAAACTCTGCATATTTAAGCTGAGTTCTTCTCTCAAACAGAAAACACTCTGTTCCACATTGTGATGTCATGTGGTAATACAGTGTTTTTAAACTCCATACACCTTCACTAGAATCATCTAGATCATTTCAGCCAATCTCTACTGAGCTAAAGGTAAAAGGAGCTGTTAACTTTACCGCGTGTTACCCAAACATGTGTGGATGAAACAAAACACATCTCCAGGTATGTTTTTGATGAGGTAACAACATTATAACACGGCTTAAAGCTCACAAGAATCCATTTTGTGTAATATAGGACCTTTAACATTTGAGAGGTTTGAATAAAATCTTTGACAAACTACAGAAGTGTTTCATTGTTTACAGATCAAAAATGTCTTGGATATCTATTGCAGCTTTTTCACAATTTCACTTTTCAGGTTCTGGGCTCCCTATGGGAAATTACAATGAATTCCCCCAAAACTGATATGACACCAGTCTTGGTATCAGTGAGCTTGGGGCTGGATTCTACTCATTTTCCCTTGAGAAGCACCCGCAATATATGACAACACTCTTCTGTTCTCTTCTATGCTAGGATTATGAAGTTGGTCTAAAGCAGTTTTTCTGTTATTACTTTATACTCTATTTACAATACGGTTAATTTAGAAAAAAAACATATTCACTGGGATTTACTTTTGTGGAAAAGTACGTGCTATGCCAGAGCTAAAAAAAAGTACAATTATTATATGATCTGCTGGAGTATGTGTAGTTACCCCACCTCCTGCCCCCACACCTGTCACCCCTGTGCTCCCTCACCTGTCACGCCCCCGCCTTCACTACTTCAGCTGTCAGTCAAACCTCAGCACTCACCATTATGTACTCCACTGTGCCAGTCACGAGTGTGGATATGCCTACACTGCTTTTGAACAGAGATTCCACTTACAACTGTATAAATAGCCGTTTACATTCTTGTTAAAATCATTTCTCTTAGTAACAAGGTCCATACTCCCACTCTATTTAACAACATCTGCAGATTAACTATTAAAAAGTTTATCATTTTGGCTGCGTTCACACATCCGTACTCAACAAAACCATGACTAAACTTGGACTAAAACTGGCACTAGACCAGGACTGAATCAGGACTAGAAGCAGACAACCCAGGTACTGAGACAGGGGACTTTCTGTGTGGAGTTTGCATGTTCTCCCTGTGTCTGTGTAGCCTGCTCTCGTTTCCCCTACAACTAAAATATGTACAATAGGCTTCTCTCTGGGGACTCTCCTGAACATGAGAATCAAAATGTCAGTGGGACTTCCCAGGTTAAATAAGGAATAAATAAAAATAAAACCTGGGGCACATCACAGGGCCTGCCTCTGATTCTGGTCCAAAGATAAGCTAATCAGAATATGTCAAATATTGAAATAAATTAATTAATTGTCATTACATTAATTAAATGAGCTAAAAGGGTGTATATTTTAAAGGTTGTATATTATGGAAAATTGACTCTTGTGAGCTCTAAACCATGTTATAATGTTGTTACCTCATCAAAAACAGACCTGGAGTTGTGTTTTGTTTCTTTCACACATTTGTCATGAAGCGGTGAAGTTAACAGCTACCTTTTACCTTTTGTTCAGTAGAGATTGGAAATTCCAGGGCTAAAATCATCCAAATGTTTAGGTTCTGTTTAGCTGTGCATATGACTGAGAGCACTCTTCTCTTTTAATGTTAATTTTATGATTATTATTTGTGATTATTTATTTATGTTTTGATTTGTTGTATTCTGTAAAGCACTTTGAATTACTTTGTGTATGAATTGTGCTATACAAATAAACTTGCCTTGCCTTAACAGAAATCATTGACTTCCTGTTCAAAACTGTTCCTATGCTTCTATATGAGGAAAGTTATGAATCATTACATTTGGCACTGAGAAGACCAGAAAAGCTCCAGTTTTGTTAGTGGAGACTGAACTCCAAACCTTATGGTAAACGGGCAGGCATTATACAAAGCATTTAGCTGTGATTTGTGCCCTGGCTCTCACGCATCTAAGTGCATCCCTCTTTAAGTCTGTTCAATGTGCAAAGATAATGATATGTTTGGACGAAGACGGTGCTAGAGTGACACGTCGCCATAGTTACCGCCGTGAAAAGAGTTGATTGACAGCCCGTGTCCGCAGCCTCTTTTGTCCTGATCAGTAGTGAGATATTAGCAGCGTGCGTGGGAGAAAGCTAACGCGGTGCTATGTTCTAATGGGCTAATTAGTGGTTCAGTCCTCACACAAAAAGATGAATGGAGAAAAAAAAAACAAGACTGTAGTAGAACAGACTGGGAGGTATTGTGCTGCAAATAGTGTTGTCATAATACTAAAATTTCACACTTTATTTCGAAGGAAGAGAGGAAGGAATAGACTCAATACTGATTCTGATACCATACTGATGATGATGTTATTTTCAACATTAAATAGTAGTACTTTCTTTTATATTCCTATGTGGCCTTATATCTGTGTAATCCAGGTAGGTTCCATAGTGGTGCATGTGGTCTTATATTTGTTCTGATACAGCTCAAGATCATTCTAAAGCTATTCAGGAAAGGTTCATTTCTGTCCTGTGAATGGGACTTTTTCAGTATCTGCTTTTCGATTAAAAAAAAGAATAAACATGGAGATAGCAGCTTTAAAGGGAGTTGCTTTAAAGGGAATGCTATAGTTTAGATATGAATGAACCGGGATGGTGATATAGTGGTTAGTGCTTCAGCCTCACAACAAAAACGTCCCTGGTTGATATCTTAAGCGGGTTGGGGACTTTGGTTATATAAAAGGTTAATAATAATTACAATTTTACATTACTGAAAACCAGCAGATTTAATGTTATAATGAGCTTTCAGTTACAGAGTGGAAACAGCATTTTTTCCGTTCAGTGGACCTCACCAAATTGGATCACTTAAACACTTAAGTACTTTACTATAAAATCTCCAAAAGGTAAATTCACAAATGTTGAACCTGAAACCCAGCAACTGATACTTTGCAGTGACATCACGCTGGGGGCGTTTTTCATGTATGTGTATGGTGGAATGTGTCACCAGTTTCCATGGTAACACAATGTACACATTAGCAAACACTGCCAAAAAAGGTTTTAAGGTCTCAAAACTCAGTCTGTGATCAATACGAGTGTTCATGGTCCTGTTTGATTTTCAACAAAAAGGTGAGAGTGACTAACTGAAAAACTGTTGGCTAATGCTAGCTAGCTTGTGACAGTGATGTTATTTGAGAGGGACTTGTCTAACAGTACAAATCAGCTTGGCTGTAATTTCAGCCAAGTCAGTTTTTTATGGTCAGATTGTGTTAAAGTAAAGCTCAGATTAAAGTCTAACAAAGCCTCAGACAGAGCATGCCTATAGTGAGCATCACACCCCCAACGAATGTTGATGACATCAGCTGCAAAGTATAGAGAATAGATATCTATAGAGAATAATAGATAGCTGTTCTTCCATCAGAAAAGTTACGTACTGCATATTTAAGGTATTTTCAATCAATCATTCTAAACAGTGAATATTTTGTGACATTTGACCAGTGAATACAATAATCTTCCATTGTATAGATATAAATGAGTCATATAAGACAGACAGCTAAACTAGTTTCCATAGAGTCTTTGCTGGTGAGCTGATAATCACACGTTGTCTTTGCCATGGCTCAGTCTTTATTAAACTCTTTATGAGCTGTTACCCGGAGTCAGTCCTCAGTGGCCAGAGCCGGATCATCCACGCGCTCACTGATTGGTCGGCTAAACTCGGAGCACTTCCTGAAAGGGGCGCCTAGGGAGCGCACTGGTGTCACCCCCTGACAGAGAAAGACAGAGACATAGAGAGAGAGAAAGAGAGACGGGTTAATTTACATTTTTCATATGAGAGAAGTTACCTCCAACACATTCACATTTGTATGTTCGTTTATATTTTGTTTTTTACTTAAAGGTACTGTTAGCCTGAGCGCTCAGTTTTAAAAAAGGTCATCACAACAGGTCATGCCTCATTTGAAACCTCAGAACCTCCAGAGTTCACTCACTGAGCTGCAGAGGCTGCACTAGCACTGATTCATGATTGGCTGCAGGTGCTGGGGTTTAGATCAGTCCTTTCAGGTTTTCAGCATTGAAACTGGCAACACAAATGAGAGACTCATGTGAGGCTCATTCTAATTTCTGCTTGGATAATTGTCTTGAGAACCAAAACACCAAATTATAACATCAACAACTTGGCCATCATGTCCATTGTTTTGGTAATTAAGAATAAATCAGCATTATTATAATTGTTATCTGGAAAAGCTCACTGCCTAAACCCCAGCCCCTGCTGCCAGTCATTCATCAGTGCTAGTGCAGCCTCTGCAACTCAGAGAGTGAATTCTGGAGGTTCTGAGCTTTCACATGAGGCATAGCCTGTCCATATACTGAGAATGAGAAAAACTTGTATGTGTCCTCTTTCTGCAGGTTAAGGTACTGGCAACCCAGGTTCAGTAGTGATTGTAGAACCTCTCTTGAAACTGTTAGAGCGCAGGCTACATTCCTTTAAAACTAAAAGTGTGCATAAACTGTCTCTGCATTTTGGATGGAATTTTTGGCATTGATGACTTAGGTAGAGGCATTTCTTTTTAGAACTCAGCACTACTTCCCGCAATTCTCAAGATTTTCATTCCACAAACAGCCACTTATCTGATATAAAACTATGATATTAATAACACTACCGACACTATTATGTTTTCTGTCTTTAGGCTCAGAACAGTTCCAAAATTACAGTGTGTGATGGATCCTTCTTGTCCATATAAGAGCTGAGAGAGCTGGGGTCTGGCCTGGGACTTTTCACACAATCCCATTAAGAGACAATAATACTAATACCAGAGCCTTGTGCTGGTAAATATTTATCACAGTTTTACATCAATCAAGTGGCAGTTTGTGAACAAAAGTGGAGAAAAAAATTACAGTTCTAAAAAGGAAGCGCTCCATTTATGTTACCGATACACAAAACTCCATCCAAAACACTTCCAGACAGTTTTAACACTCATTTAGCAAAATGAAAGGTGCTGTCATACATATTCCAATGTGAAATTATAACTATTGCATAAGTTAGACAAGTTTTGGCCCTTGTTTACAGTATGGTTGCTAGATAACAGTTATTTACTACCTTCACCAACTTATCTAAGATTATGATCAAATCTTAAAGGTGCTATATTACATAAAATGGACTCTTGTGAACTTTAAGCCATGTTATAACATTGTTACCTCCTCAAAAACAAACCTGAAGTTGTGTTTTATTTCATTCACACATGTTTGAGTAACCCTTTATTATTACCTCTCCGAAGCTCAAATTGCTCTGTTCCATCTTGTGATGTCATGTAGTGGTAG
>KN483063.1:4405-35212 GCA_000787095.1 Periophthalmodon schlosseri | reverse complement strand
TCTAGTGAAGGTGTATGGAGTTTAAAAACACAGTGGAGCACTTCCTGTATTACCACATGACATCACAAGGTGGAACAGAATGTTTGAGAGAAGAACTCTAAAAAGCAATTAAATACGCAGGGTTTGTGTGTTAAACATGTGTGAATGAAACAAAACGCAACTCCAGGTCTGTTTGTGATGAGGAAACATTATAACATAGATCAGAAAATAACATAATATGGGCTCTTTAAAAATTTTACCTTTTTAATTATTTATGTTTTAATGAAATGTGACACATCCACTTTGACATGTTGACTGTGCTTACATGGGACTGGTGAGGAGACCAGAGAAATGACATATAAATATCTAGAAATAAACATTTCATAAACTTACATGGGGATTGGCTTCACTATTCATTTGTATGTGAAGGAGCATTCGGTTTGATGAGACTCGAGAATTTTGTTGTTCTTTTTGTCTATGCACTGACCTCTATGCGCTGGCGGTTCTCGCTCCAGAATGTGATGCTGGGCTCTGATGTGTAGTCATGCACCTGGATACAAACACAACACTGTTTAAACTCATATGCTAACTATAAAGAGAACAGAGGAGCAAAAGGGCGTAGGAGACAGTTCCGACCTTTGCGAAAGCTGAAGTTGCCTGAACAAGAGCAGTTAGTGTTTACATTGTGCTCTATGGGAAAAATGCAGAGGATTTTTTCGTTGCAATACCGGTGGACTGGACAGTAGTGCAGCTCACGACAGGTTTAAGCCAGCAGATATTTTAATAGATTCATGGCCCAAGTATATATATATATTTTTAAACCCTCAAGCCCCCAATGCAGGACAATACAGGATTACTCATACCTGCAGTAATGAGGGAAAACCATTATAACAGGGTCAAATGCTCAAAACCCAACATGCACAATAGGTACAATCCTCCAGTGAATGTAGTCCTGACCAAACCTAGCAACAAGGTCACAGAGCGGCATTGAAGGATGGGTCAAATGCATGGAGGACAAATGTATTCTATCAATCTAAAAGGTAAAAGGTGACTTGTCATTTATGTGGTCATTTATAGAGCACTTTTCTTCCTTCAAGACACTCAAAGCTCTTCATATCAAGGAACCACTTACCCATTCACACATTTGGTGTGGGTTGAGGTGGGTTAAATGTCTTGCTCAAGGGCATAGTAACATCATTCATCTGTGGGAGTTGAGCCAGTGGCTCTCTACCAAAGATGTCGAGATCTGGATTTGTACCGCGACCTTCGGATAAAAGGACGACCACTCTACCAACTGAGCTAGTGTTGCCTCAAAAATCTATTCAAAGTGTAAATGTTTTTTGTGCCCTGCTTCGATGGTCAGTATTTGAGCACATGAGATTAGATGGGAGCAGATGTGTGGTGGTGTACCGGAGTGAGGCGCTCTCTCAGAGGTACAAAGCCCGGGATGGTGAAGCTCTCCTGGGTAACAGAGCAGCAGGACTCTGGGTCACACAGAGCGGGCTTCATCTGCAGCTCGATCTGCTCTCTAAAACACAAACTAACTATTAAAGTCTATTTAACTGGCAGAAGACATCCACTGTACCATCCACTGTAGCTGAGAGGAGCTGTGCAGGTCTACCCTCATAGTGCATATGCCTGCTTTTGTAACATGTTGGAAAGACATGGGAGTAGATGGAGGATTTTGAACACTAGTATACAATGTACAATATATATGTTAAGCAAGAACAATGCAAATGTAAACAGGATACCGCAAACCTGCATGAACAAAAACACACCTGCATGATTCCGTGGAAAATAGAAATATTAAAACATATTTCAGAACATTCTCAATGGAGAAAGACAAGTAACAAGTAACAAGTAAGACAAGGAACACCATTTCTATGGAAACAAGCAGAAGGAGGCCCTCCTCCAGGCCAAGCAAGAGTCAGGTTTGTGGAGATGCAAGCCCACTCATGCATGGTTTTTTTTTTAAAGTTTTCTCAGTGTAATAAAACCATAAAAAGAAGCTTTTATTCTAGTCTATTTTCTGGCTAAAAAGTTTTCTGGCAGGACTTTACATTAAGTTTAAATAATCCTAAATGTACAATATTGTTAAACTTAAGCTGCAATAAATAAACAACAGAATGCAACACTTAAGTAATTAGTTTGTATCTGTGATGAATCATAGAAGTTCATGATTCAACCTTCTACAGCTCAAATCTTATCATGGTACAAAAAAATAACCCAAATTTTTCCACTAGTACAAAGAAAAAGCACACGCGATAAATACTGACCCCCAAAAAGAATGTTCCATCTGTCATGTATTGAACGATGAATCGATATAGTACTTATCATGACAGGTTTAAAGGACTTTTTGGCTCACTTTCTTCCTTCTTATTATAATATTATGGCCTGTAATAACACAGTTTCGATTAACTGACTAATCTTGCAACATTACAGCCAAAAGTGCAAAACGTAAAGTTTAAGTATATAGTTTCAGTGTCTGGTCTCACCTTATGGTTTGAGTCAAGTGCTGTTCCAAAAGCTCTCGTCTACGTCCTGGAGCAGGGGAGGAGACATGTTACAGACACATGACAGACAGGACAGAAGAGGCCTGAGTGTCTGGGGTCAGCACTAATCACTGACCCCTCCTCTCATGGCCACAGCCCAGCCTCAGAGTGAATCATATGGCACACTACCATATCACCGTTATCATTTCATTTTAACATTATGTAGATTAGGGATGCCACAACATCACATTTACTCTTATGATTTGATGATATGGTGATGTTATGATTGTGAGAAGCTAAATCATAATTTTATAATTCATCAAAGTAACTGACAACATGACTCACTAGTACACAAAACGTGATTAATTAAACACTCCAATACTTGGAGAAGTAATTTTCATGCATATGTACTCATACTTAAAGGCTCTGTACTCGATGTATCCCATGTACAGATATATTGTAAAAGCAGCTCTTGAGGTCAAAATAAGTCAGCTGTGTACTGTCTGCATCTGTTTTATTGTCCGATAATCAGGAAGTGCAGGTTAACCTAGTTGCTGTAAGCTTTACAGTCACAACAAAACGCCGCTTTTGTCTCACAGCTGCAAAAAATGCTTACAAACTCATTGTGGTGAATAATTAGGATGTTCAGAATGCAAAAGGTACAGTGAGGAATAACTCTGGACAACTGCAATGAACTAGTTCCGTTTTTCACATTTTTAAGACAGTAAAAATTCAGGTATCAGTGCCTTTACATACATTTTTGGCAACAGTACTTGTAATACAAAGTATATTTTTAGCCATATAACTGCACTTTTACTTGAGTACAAATTCTCAGTACTCTTTCCACCACTGAAAGTAACTTATCTAAGCATCATATCACTCCTATTCTACTAAATATTTATAAGTCGGAGTTGGTATAAGCCTCTACTCAAAAAGAGGGACAGTAAGTAACACTGAACAAACTGCAGGTGCCGCACTGACCAATGAGCCGGACCCCAGGGCCCCTGGGCGGGACATAGGTGGCCCTCACTGTGGTCGTGTCCTCCATCTTGGCTCCCTGCTTCATGGACAGCAGCCCGCAGTGCCCAGCACTATGTTTCTGGATCTTCTCTGTATCGATGGACACCACCGCCCTCTGGACAAAACAAAAAGTTAATCGTTGCTTTGGAAAACAATACAAAGTAAACAGAGCTGTGGAACAACCCGATAAGCTACTGGTTCACTACTGATAAATAGATTTATCACTATAAGGCTGCAAGTTACTCGCAATCAAATCAAAATCACAATTTGAACAAACACAATTAGCAAATCACAAAGGTGTTTTTTATCTAGCTGCTGCCATACTGGTCCTAGCAGCTGATGTAAACAAGCAAACTCCAAAGGAAACATTCATTAACTGCCCAAACATCAGTATTAAACAAGTTTTTAGGAAAATTTGAGCTTTCTGGTGTTAGATTAATAACCCTCTCTTCCTGTTAAAGCCATATAAAAATAATAATAAAAACTGATAGAACCAATATGATGCTGACTGCCTCGCTCTCCATGTGTAATCTGCACTGATTACCCTAGTTACTTGGCATTTTTTGGCAATTACAAATTTTGAAGTACCATAACTTCCTCCACAAAGAATTAAAAAATCTCCTGTCTTATTCTGCGTAAAAACTGCCAACCCTGTAGTTTAGATCTGTACAAACATGTTCTGAAATGTGACTCTTGTATTAGTCAGTTTTGTCAGTTTTGTCAATTCTTCTGAGTTTAAAATGTGAAATGTGAGAATCCTATTATTAAAACATAAATCACAAATCTAATCCCAATGCTTCAGACCTAATACAGTGTCAGAAATTCTAGTTTTTCTGAATGAACAGTAACGGTTTCTGTGACCATGACTGACTGTATATAAAACCAGTCTCCATAAAGTTAAACTGTATCATTTAACTTTACATAATGTAGAAGGGAGGAGGAGGAGAGGAGGAATCTAGAAGAGGAGAGAGGAGGGGAGAATAGGAGAGAGGAGGGGAGGAGAGGAGAAAGGAGGGAATGAGAGGAAAGGAAGCTAGGAGGAGAGAGGAAGGGAGAAGAGGAGGGAGGAGGAGAGAAAAGGAGGAGGAGGGGAAGAGGAGGAGAGGAGGGAAGAAAGGAGAGGAGAGGAGAGAAGAGTATTGAGGAGAGGAAACTAGGAGAGGAGAAAGGAGGGGAGAAGAGGAGAGGTGGAGAGGAAAGGACAAGAGAGGAGAGGAGAAGAGGAAACTAGAAGAAGAGAGAGGAGAGGAAACTAGGAGAGAGGAGGAGAGGAAAGGACGAGATAGGAGAGAGGAAGAGAAGAAACTAGGAGAGGAGAGAGGAGGAGAGGACAGGAAACTATGAGAGCAAAGGAGGAGAGGACGGGAAACTAGGAGAGGAAAGGAGGAGAGGACAGAAAACTAGGAGAGGAGAGAGGAGGAGAGGACAGGAAACTATGAGAGCAAAGGAGGAGAGGAAACTAGGAGAGGAAAGGATGAGGGCAGTAGAGGAGAGGAAAGGAGAGGGGAGAAGGGAGAGGAAACTAGTAGAGGAGAGGATGGGAGCAGGAGAGGAGAGAGGAGAGAGGAGAGAAGAGAGCAGGGAGGAGGGAGAAGAGAGGAGGAGAGGAAAGGAGGAGGAGCAGGAAATAGAAAAATAGATTTTAGACCATTGCCTTGATAGATATTCATATTGACATCCAAAATAAAAAATAAAAAATACAGCTTACTAATCTAATGCATATGTATAACAGATACTTTATGCTGTGTACAAGCCAAACTGTGAAGCTTGTTTCACTGGTACAATTTTAAATAAAGTTATACGTTATATTTATGGCCAAAAGATACAATTAAGCAAGATATCAGATGACAAAAATGTAAAATGGCTGACAGATACGATTAAAAGGTCATGCTAACTTTAAACATTTAGCACAAATCAACTTTTTTCTATTTTTAGCTCGATAAAAGTGCTAAACCGCTACCTCTTCTACCCAGGTGGCCTGCATGCTCTGCTCCGGGGGTTTGCTCATGTTTAAGGAGGATTTATGAAGAAAACGCGGTTAAATAAGCTCCGCACGCACTGCCCAAGGAAACGCTGGAGCCGTTAGGTAAAGTTAGCATAATATTCACAGATTCGGAATTCCGAGGTGAATAGCTCATTAGACGAAGGCTGCTCTTCTGTGTAGCCGCTCCCGTCACCTAGCAACCGAGACACGCTGCTAAAGCTAATGCTAACCAGACGCACCACGCATATTACGCACATGGATCAATTAAAAAGATAATAATCAAATAGTTGGTCATGTGCCCAAGATGTTATAATAAATCTCATCCAAATGTTATGACTAAAAACACAAAAACTTTTATAAATATAACCGATTTGACAATGTTCTTGTAATAAAATACCTTAAAAAAAAAAAAAAAAAAAAAAAAAAGGTTGTAGTAGATGGCTATGGTCATTATTGATACTTGCTGTGAATTTGGTGACAACAGACCAACTACTGTAAAAACTATTGAAAATGTATATTTACAATTCACAATATTTCATCATAAAAATTGCAGAGAAGCTTCAACTGGTAAAAATAAAGATTGTAGTAAAGGGATATTGTCATTATTGATAATTTCTGTGAATGCCGTGACAACAGACCAGCTACTGTAAAAGCTATTGAAAATGTATATTCATAATTCACAGTATTTCATCATAAAAACGGCATTAAAGCTTCAGATGGTAAAAAATTAAATTTGCGTTTATGAGCTATTGACTTCGGAAGTCCGAATCTGTGAATATTATGCTAACTTTACCTCGTGAGAACCATGGTGAGAGCAGTGTTTACCTAGCAACAGTGGCTAGCGGAAGTGTCGCCGTGGCAACCATCAAACTTTCCCAGACTCAGAAGTCAAGAAGCAAACAAAAAATAAGAAATAAAAATTATAATAATGAGGAATACTATGATAATAATAAGCAAATTTTATGCACACAAATCTAGATTTCTAAAATCTAAACCACACTTTGAAAAATCATATCTTTTATTCTATGTGCACAGTTGTAATTGTATTTTTGATATTTGTTTAAAATAATTAAATACATAAATCTAATATGAAAAATATAGAGAGAGAATTACAGGAATAGCCTGCATTCATTTTTTTTTTTTTTTAAGTAGGCTTATTACAATCACAACTGAACCTGTGTTGCAGATACAAGTTTTTCTCATTTTCAGTATATGGACAGGCTGTGCCTCATGTGAAAGTCAGAGAATTTTTTCTCATTTTCAGTATATGGACAGGCTGTGCCTCATGTGAAAGCTCAGAGAATTCACTCACTGAGCTACAGAGGCAGCACTAGCACTGATTAATGATTGGCTGAAGGTGCTGGGGTTTAGATACAATTCAGGCCTATAAAGTTTATTACTATCCCATTTCCCAAGTGTCAGGCCAGTGAACAGGTAGCCTCTGCATTATTGATAAAGTATTTCCATATTGCATTAGTGATACAGTGTGTCCATGATTTGCACCTGTCCCCCTGTCAGCTGCTCCTGCCAAATGTTTTATGGAGAAGTGCCGGAGGATAAGGTAAATGAGGAGGCACGGGTAGCACTGGGCTTCACTGTGAGCAGAGAGAATGACATGTGTGACAACCATCTGAACTAAGGAGAAAGAGGAGGAGAGAGCAGGGGAGGAGAGGTGAGAGAGCAGAGAAGGAAAGGAGGAGATGAGGGGAGAGGAGAGAGAGAAGAGTGAGGGAGGGAGGAGGAGAGAAAGGAGGAGAATAAAGAGGGAGAGGAGCAGAGTGGAGAAGGGTTTAGAAGAGTTTAGAAGAGAGGAGAAGGGAGGAGAGAGGAGGGGTGTAAGAAAGGAGGGGAAAGAGGAGAGGAGAGAGAAGATGAGGGGATAGACAATCTTATGTACTTATATCCTGTGCTTACACTTAAGTAACAAAATTACTACAGAGTTTACTGACTACTTCTTCCACCAATCTCTGCCATACAGACTAACTGCAATTGTGTCCTTGGGCAAGACATTTCTTCCCTCTCCAGTCACATAACAAAAAATACTTTTATAACTTTCATTGTACAAACAATATCTGTGACCCTCATGTCTGGAAATGCTTTCACCACCAACATAATGCACATTTACGTCACACACCTGCTGTTATCACACGCACTGTACCTGTAAGAGACTGGGACAAGGGAAATGCACACCCACAGACACGCACACATACACACACAGAGGTGTGTTTGATAAGCCCACCTAAGAGCAGAGCACACACACACACATACACACACGTACACACACATACACACACACACACGTACACACACACACACACATGCACACAAACACACAGAGGTGCGTTTGATAAGTCCATCTAAGAGCAGAGACTGTGACAATGGAACTTAGACTAAGCCGAACTTTATTGAACCACAAGGGAAATTACTTGGACCCAGTAGTTCACACATTACATCATTATAACACATTTTTATACAAAAAAAATATTAAAATTCAAAATAAGTAGAAAAAATAGCAAGTGTATTGCACAAAAAGTACTTAGCTGACTTAGCTGAACTATTGCACGAGTATTCATATGCAATATGAATCACTCCATCTTTACGTTATTATCATCATATTGGCAGATAGACTTAAAGCCCAAGTAGTGGAATTGGCCTGAAAAAGCTGCATCAGTGCGTCCCAATTTTTTCACATAGTTTTGGCTATATCTCTATGGACTTTTGGCACACTTATACACAAACATGGTACATTTAGCCAATTGTTTTTTTTGTTTTGTTTTTTTATATTCAATTACAAACTCTATTCATGTAACCTGGCTCACACTTGTAGTAGCTCTGGTTTGAGTTCTTCACATTATCACACATTATCTGGGCTGCCTCTTACTGATAACAATCGGGATAAGCCACATTTTCACATATGATAAGCCACAACAACTTGGCAAGCAAATTTTATTTGCTAGCACTCACGCTCCACAGCAAAAAGTTTCTGGGTTCCATTCCCAGGTCGCCCAGGCCTTTCTGTGCAAAGTTTGCATGTTCTCCCTGTGTCTGGGTGGTTTCCGCAGGACACTTGGGCACTCCGAGTTGCCCCACCAACCCAAAACTCGCACCATAGGTCAAATCCTCCAGCTAAGGCAGTTCTGACCAAAACTAACAACAAGATCATGAAGAAGGGTCTCGCGCTCACTGCTCCTGATGAGGTGACCCAGCAGCAAACTACAGGAGAAAGGAGAGAGAGGAGAAAAGGGGGAGAGGAAGAGAGGTGAGAGAGGAGAGGAGGAAAGAAGAGAAGAGGGAAGAGAGGAGAAAGGAGGGGAGAAGTGAAGAAAGGAAAGGGGAGCATAAGGTAGTCCTGAGCAAAACTAGCAACAAAATCAGGGAGACAGGTCCCGCCTTCACTGCTCCTGATGAGGTGCCCCAAAGGAGTTGAAGGATGGGTCAAATGCAGAGGACAAATTTTTCTATGGGAACAATAAAGTTTACCTTACCTTATCTTAATAGTTTCCCTGTGCAGTTGAATGCCTCTCCTGGTGCAGTCTGAGTGATAAGAAAGATTTGAACTATGCATTTCTATGTTGTCTTGTTTTTTCAATGCTTTCTAACTGTAGAAGATTTTCAGCTACATGTCCACTTTTGTTGCTAACACATACCGTTATGACTAGTACATGCTGTTATTGTGTCCTTGGGCAAGACATTTCACCCGCCATGCCATATGACTGCGGAGTGTGAGTGAGTGATCAGTGGTGGTCGGCGAGGCAGCAGACAGCTTTTAAAGAGCAGTCTAAAAAGGTAAGGCATTATTATTAGAATGCAGTCTGCTCAGCACTGTATGATTTGACTCCCACCATGTAAACCATAATCCTACACATGCATACACATATACAGTTCTGTCATTGACTCCAGCTTTTATTCATATAGAGGTGAAGCGGCTAAATTTATCCCGCTCTCGTTACCGTGGAAATAAGCAGAAACAAAGCCAGTTGCCGAGATACTGCAGAGGTAGGTTTGACTGTGAGAGCTGGGTTCATGTGAGCTCCAGGCAGCAGCGCTATCCTCCGCACTCTCCACCGAGGGATTTTTATTTCAAGAATCACTCATTTGTGTTGGTCACATGTACATTGAACATTTTACACAAATCAACCTACTTTATATCAGATTTTAGAGGCAATATTTTTCTCAAATTCTCCATTGAAATGAATGGGATTCCCACTTAACTGGAAGTGCCAGCACAAAGTGCAGTTTAATCACATTTATGGCAAAAGTGGGCGGGGCGGAATAAGGTCAATATGAAGGTTGGTTGTGGGCAGAGTTTAGGTGTTTACTTTAAACACCTAAACGTTAAAGGGGTATTATGTAACTTTTCCGGGAAGGAGGGGGGGGGCTCGCATCTCCACAGATTTTACTTGGTATCACCGGCTTGTTTCCATGGAGATAAGATATCCATGCCAGAGTCTACAACTAGAACAGGAACTCTCTCTGACCTGAATGGTCACTACCTAAACCCCATTCCATGGAGATAAGATATCCATGCCAGAGTCTACAACTAGAACAGGAACTCTCTCTGACCTGAATGGTCACTCCCTAACCCCCAGCATCTGCAGCCAATCATTAATCAGTGCTAGTGCAGCCTCCAGTGGCAGTGTTGGGTAGCCTCTCAGTTATATTTTCTTGATAAAATTGTACTTCTCGAAGTAGTTTTCAGTTGCCTTGCTCCTACTTGAGTAATATATTGTACAGTGTGACAGTACTTGAGTAAAAGTTGTGGTTCCTCTTCCCACTGTGAATAAGTTTATAAGTGACAAAAGCTTTACCCCACCTCTGTCAGTTTAGTGTTCAGTGACTGTGGCTATGGGCTTTGAAGAGAATGCTCTGTCTATAGTGATGAAACATGGCACTGTCCCTTCCTAATCTATAACTGAGCTAATATTCACATTCCTATCAATAATATGTCTTTATCAGTTGGTCTCCATGGTTACACTCTGGCAGGTTAAAGAAAGAAGAAGCCGAGCCGACAGGTGCAGCTGATAGCACAATGCACACTGCACAAACATATGGGCTTACCACAATAAGAGTCCAGAAACACAAACAAGTTCTGAGCAGAGCCTCAACGTGCTCGTATCAAGGATAAATATGAATATGAAGAATAAACAGGATGGGCACTGTGCTAGTTTTTATGAATTCATTCTGGATAATTTTTAAGTTTTAGTCGAGTTCAAGATTCAGTCATTTCTAATCAGTGATTAGCATGTTTTTTTAATGGAGAGGTCAAAGGCAAAATCAAATCGAAAATCAAAGGAGCAAACAGGAGCAGCAGGAGCAGACGGTAGCAGCAGGCAGCGGGAGCAGACAGAAGCAGAGGAACAGAGCCAGAGGAGCAGAGCCAGAGTAGCACAGCCAGAGGAACAGAGCCAAAGGAGCAGAGACAGAGGAGCAGAACCAGAGGGAGCAGAGTCAGAGGAACAGAGCCAAAGGAGTAGAGACAGAGGAGCAGAGCCAGAGGAGCAGAGCCAGAGGAAAAGAGCCAGAGGAGAAGAGTAGTGGAGCAGAGCAAGAGGAGCAGAGTCAGAGGAGCAGAGCCAGAGGAGCAGAGCCAGGGGAGCAGAGGAGAGGAGCAGAGCCAGAGGAGCAGAGTCTGAGGAGCAGAGCCAGAGGAGAAGAGGAGAGGAGCAGAGCCAGAGGAGCAGAGTCTGAGGAGCAGAGCCAGAGGAGAAGAGGAGAGGAGCAGAGCCAGAGGAGCAGAGTCTGAGGAGCAGAGCCAGAGGAGAAGAGGAGAGGAGCAGAGCCAAGGAGCAGAGCTAGAGGAGCAGAGCCAGAGGAGCAGAGCAGAGGAGCAGAGCCAGAGGAGCAGAGCCAGAGGAGCACAGCTAGAAGAGCAAAACAGAGAAGCAGAGCCAGAGAAGTAGTCAGGAGCAGAGCCAGAGTAAAAGAGCCAGAGGAGAAGATAGGAGCAGGCAGGAGCAGGCAGGAGCAGACAGGAGCAGAGAGGAGCAGTGGCACTAGACTATAATGCTATAATGAGGCTGGGGGACATGGATATTTGCACACTGACTCAGCCTGCTCGCTCACAGTCCGACTTCATTATTAGCTCACCTTTTGTGAACAACTTTGAGCTCTGTGTAACCAACCATTGCCTTAGTCCTGATTAAATTCAGGGACAGTCCTGGTTTAGTCCTGGTAATCATTTATGGTTTAGAAGCTTGGCTTTTGTGCTAGCAACATATAACATTTACTTGATGCTTTAGATTGCTGGTTCAAATCTTTGTCACCTATGTTATATTTTAGATATTTTCAATAATAATATTGATCTAAAACAACTTAAAATAAACAAGTTTGATGATTTCCTGTTAGACATTGTAGCACTAATTTATGCCTGCCTTATAGAGGTGCTTTTAAAAATGTGTACCAGGCTATACATCATTCTTGAACCCTACATGTGTCACCGATACACGTAAATAATCAGATATCAAAGTACAGAGCGCTGGGTGCATGGGGGGTAGTGGAAAACAGGAATTTTCAGAGCATTAGTGTCTTGACTACAAGAGTTTACTCAAACATGCGGGAATCACTGTAAATACAACTTCCAGAAGGTAAATGAGAAGGAAACAACTATAACAGGGTTAGAAGCTCTGAAAGTACATTTTGCGTATGTCTCAAGTAGTTTCTGTCAAGTAGTATGTGACATGACACAGGACTGCCCTGATTAAAGCCAGGTGTGATGTGGTAGACCAATCACACTGTTCCTCATATGTCCAGACCCCGCCCCTCCTCCCCCCTCACTCTCCCCTTTAGTCCTCCAGGTACTGCCCAGTTTAGCAGCTCTATTTGAATTGCGGTTGAGGGCAGAGTTTATGTGTTTAGTCCCAGTAAGCCCATGTAGCAAAGATGGATAGACCACAAAGAAAGACAGATCACAGAAATTCATAAAATCCTCCATATGAGTACTGCCTTCACCATTCACACCTGTATGTCACATTAGTTTGGGAGAACAGTTAGCATTAGCAACAGGCAGGTACAGGCAACAGTCAATGGCACATCTACTCATTATGTCCCCAACACAGTCTTGTTGATGTTGACGGGCTGGTCTCCATGGTGACGACTTTTCACTGGACGTCCGTCTCAGTGTGGGCGTTCAACGTTCTCTCTAATGAGGGGAGTTTTATGTAGGCGACTGGGGGCTTCTTACTTCTCGTGGTGGTGCCCTCTCTCTCTCTCCTTCTCTCCCTGTCTCTCTCTCTCGCTCTCTCTCTCTCTCTCTCTTGCTCTCTCCCTCTCATGATGCTTTTTTAGGGTACTGTAGCTCTTGTGGCCATTTTGAGGTGTTTTCTCTCTCCCTTGGTTCTCTATCTCTCTTGTGTTTCTCTCTGTCTCTCCCTGTCTCCCGTTGCCATCTCTCTCCCTCAGTGGCCCATCAGAGGGATCTGTCTTGTCACTCCTCCCTCTGTCGCACCGTGATCCAGGCTCAAACATGGCCGTCCGTTCAGATTTGTTTATTTCAGTGAAGCATGTAAAACAAAGGAGCCCATTGGTCACCTGTCATTTACAGACAATTTGACATTTCTCTCACCTCAGATTAACACAGTTTAGTGCTTCGCTCATGGATCTACAGAAATGCACAATGATTCCTTTTCTTCGTGAGCAGCTGTATTTGTTTTGGTACAGACAGCTAATCTGAACTCAGGGACATTCAGACTCACTTCTTCATAAAAGTATTGAAGAACTGTGTGTATTCTGGATCCCAGACAAAGATATTAGTACTTTTAGATAACAAAAATATGTAGCCTTTTAGTCATAGTTATAGGCGACAAAAATGTATGTAATTTTAGTTTTAGGCATTATTGCAACTTTGTATTTAGTTTTAGTCAACAAAGACATCACATTGACAAAAATATTTTAGTCGACAAAATTACCACTGAATGTGACCATGGAAATGGGCTCAACCCTAAACATGCACCACAGGTAGAATCCTCCAGCTAAGGTAGTCCTGACCAAGGTCAAGATCCGGAGATGGGTCCATGGGCGCTGCACTGCAGTGCTCACTGCCCACGAGGAGATGCCCTAGCCACGCTGAAGGATGGGTCAAATGCAGTAGAAAAATTTCCCAACGGGACAATAAAGTGTACCTGTGCCATCCCAGTAGAAGCCTCTGTGTTCCTCCTGACACCTCCACAACATAAAACAACAGAGCTCCAGACCAGACCCAGCTCATTGCCAAAGCTGCCCCAAGTGTTTACTCAGCTGGGGACATCAAGGTCTGCGCCACCAGAAGGAAAAATTTCCCCTGCCTGCATGCCCTCCTCTTGGCTCGTGCTGCCCGTCACTGGCTCCAGTGGACTGTATATGAAGTGGACCAAGCAAGTGTGATGTCATCCATACCGTTAAATTGCAACCAAATAAAGCCAATTGAGGTTTTATTTGGAAATGCGGGGGGTTCTATTGTAACAACAAAAGAGCCAATCAGGAGCGAGGTTGTTAAAAGTACTCACCTCTTCCCACCCACACCGATTGTTTGACGCTTAATTAATGTTCATATCTTCATTTATGGAAAAAAATTGTGAAATAAAAACTCCAAGATCATGTAGAGGGCACATTTTAAAACCAAAATGACAAGTCTGATAGCAGCAGTTACAGGGAGAGGGGCCAACATTTTTCTATATCCATTTGTATATGCAGTCTATGCTGACCCCTCACTGGCTCACACTGGGGGACTGTTGTGGTTGGCATCCCATAGCGAGGCGGTCTAATCGGACCATCTCTCGGGCAGCAGACGTGTTGTGCTAATAACCTGCGGGGATGTGGAGGGACTGCTAAAGTTTGTGTTGACTCTACTAATGTTCACTTACACAAGCTGTCCGTACGATGGAGATCTGTTCCACTGTTTTGTATGTCTTTGGTTTAAGCTCGTGTCTGTGCTGTGGTACTCCCTCACAGCAGACATCTGGAGGGTTCAGCAAGCTCACCACAAGTACAGATGTTTAGAAGAAATGTGAGTTGGGTAACACCTTATAAAAACTACACCTTAATAAAGCACGAACAAAGACATGATTATGAACAAATGATTCAACTGGTTAGGAGTTAAAGCGGACCTATTCTGCAAAATTTACTTTTCAGAGCTTTTAACCATGTTATAGTTGTTTCTCTTCTCATTTATCCTCTGAAGTTGTATTTTGCGTGATTAATGCATGTTTGAATAATATTTATTCTCCAGTTTTCAAGACGTCATTGCTCCGATCTACCCTCGATTTTACCATCACCGACATACTCCACTGCTCTGTACTTACTTCGTTCTCCAATTTTATTTTCTTGATCAGTGATACACGTAGGATTTGATAGCACTGCGTAATCATTTTGGTAGAAGTGCCGTCAGCATGCAGCGCTTTGTTGTGATGATGTTTACGACAACGTCAGCTCCACTGGGCACCACATTTTTCTAATGAGGAAATCAGCAGACTTTAAAATGTGCAAATTATAACATAATAATCCACAGTGTCATAGATTATAACTATATAGCAGACACAAGCACAATAGGTCTTCTTTAAGGTTATAAGTTAGGGTATTTAAGTAATAAGTAATTAAGTAGTTACTAAGCCTGGATCATTCTTAATAAACTACAGAATCATGTGAATTAAGACATCGTTCATCTTCTCTTCTTCTTCTTCTTCTTTTTCTTCTTCTTCTTCTTCTTCTTCTTCCTGCCTGCTCTCCACTGCTGTACTCTTTCTTTCCACGTGTAAATCCATAGAACCAGGTGTCTGTATAATCAGCCCAGTGTCATTAAAACTAACCCTGTGCCTGAGTACCATCCAGGATCCTCATCTGTGCCACACCACGCTACAGCCACGTCCGACTAATCCCACCACTAATCTCTTTCCAAACAATGCTAGGAGACGGCCACGCAGTGGATTAGGAGAGGGAAGGGGCTCTGCAGGTGGATAATCCCCCAGGCTTGTCTTAAAGGCTACTCATTTAAGACGTGTTTTGTCTTCACTTTTCAAAGAGGTCACACTGTTGGGGAGGGCAGCGGCCATGACAGCTCCGGATGTTGCTCATTTGGTCTCTCCGGCATAAGACCCTCCAAACACCAGCATATTAGCAGAAGGAACTCTTAACAAGTATAGCCTCATGACTGTAAACTTTGTGCTCAAACAACAGCACTATTTAAAGAGGAGGTATTACATTTCTATGTGGTATTCATTGTTAACACATAATATATTTAGATGACTGTGTTACCTTTTATGGTTTTGAAAACACTATATTTGCTGAAAACAATGTGTTAAAATGTGTAATTAGTTTAAATTTTGATTTTGAGTCCCCCTTCCCTTGCTCCTTGCACTAAGTCACTCCCATTTCAGAATGATATCACATAACTATTGGCGGGCATCCTGCTAATGAAACTACCACACATTGCATCTGGTTTGTGAAGTTGTAGTTTATTGTTTTGCATTCTGCTTTTGCATATTGATTTAAAAAAAAAAAAAATGGCCATGTGGGAGCATGGGTGACGTAGGATTGTGGGCGGAGCCTTGTACAGGCTGATACTGCTAACCATAAGGAGGGTTCGAATAGGGCCCGGGTGAGATTGTAAGATTATTCAAACATGCATAAATATTATATAAAACCATGGCACCATCTTTTTGAGGTTGCAAAATCTACTTTTTGGAACTTTCTGCCATATTTATAACATTGTTCCTTCATAATACATATAAGTGTGGCTGGGGAAGAATATCTGGGACACTCGGAATATCAGCACAGGACTCCACAAGGCTGTGTGCTTTTCCCCCTGTTCTTCTCCCTTACACCAACTGCTAAACCTCCAGCCACCACTCTGAAAAAGTGATCAAGTTTGAGACAACACCACTCTCATCAGGCTCATCTTGGACGGCCATGTGTCTGCTACAGGATGGAGATGATCAGGAGACAGTGGAGATGATAAGGAGTACTAGTACTAGCTTTAGTATCGATAAGTATCTGATTTTCAATACTTTTGACAACCCTAATAGTCAGATACTTATCGATAGCTTTAGTATCGATAAGTATCTGATTTTCAATACTTTTGACAACCCTAATAGTTTTATGTTGCGCCACATCGCCAAAGCACAATGGTGATAAAGCTTTCCCTGAATCTGTCCCACAAACACTGAAAACAGGACGTGAGCGTTACACGTCACATTTGTCTGAATCCTTCCTCTGCACTGCTGAGGAGCCTTCATCTCCACAGGACTGTCCACCATCACACCCATAATCCCTTATTTTAGAGAAGACTCATTAGGATTAGATCCTTGTAAACCCTCCTGCTGTCCCATTGACCAGCAAAGAGCGTGATCTTCCACGTTCTACAAAACAAAACAAAACAAAACACTTCACCACTACAGACTTCATTCATTCATACTCTCCTTTTGTTGAAAAAATAAATAGATCCAGACTGATCACTCATTTTGTAAAGGTGGCATAAAACCTTCTTTAGAACAGCGGGATTGTTTTCAAAGTGACGTTTCCGGAAGATGGAGCAACCTTCTACGTCCATGCGCCTGATCTTCTCAAGCTATAAAAGAGCCAGAGGTGAACCAAGAGTCAGAACAGCCACGCAGAAGTTGCCAGAGAACCACAGTCAGAAGATCCCAGAAGATCCCAGAAGAACGCCAGAGAACAGTCGAGATGAAGACATGGTGGTCGTCCAGCGTCCTGGTAGCAGCTCTCATCCTCGAGTGCTGTGCCTTGTCTGCTGCTGTGCCCATGAGCAAAGCAGAGGAAGGATCCCTGGAGCAGGACACACTGGCCTCTCTACTGAGCGATGACATGAGCGAGACCAACCTGAGCGAAGTGGAGGTGAGCCCAGGCCAAACACTGTTTCAGTCTTTGAGCCTTTGTGTTTGTTTTGTTTGTTTTTCTGTTTGTATTGTATTTTAAAAAGGGCGTCCATGAAAAAGAGAGCCCAAGAACTCTCATTGGGTTCCCCTGTATAAGTAAAGATAAAGAAAGAAATTCTTATGAATACTGAAACCTACGTACTGATGACGTCGTGCTGTGTGAAGTGTCTGCCCCAATATGTTTATGACAACAATGAGAATGGAGTGGCGCAACTTTTACAAAACTTAACTGGTCTGTAACCCTATTCAGATGGGGATGATTGACAGGTGAATTAACTAATCACATGGTCTGTTTGTGTTAAAACAAACATCTTATATTAGAAAAAAAATGGGTTAGCTCTAAGTTCCCATGTTTGTTAGAAAGAAAGAAAAAGGAAACAGCTCTATGTTTCCACAGCTCTATGTTCACACATTTGCTGGGTTGTTAAGGTTATGGTTAAGGTTAGGGCCTGGTTTGAGATTATGGTTAAGGTTAGGTGAGGATAGGGGTTATGGATTTACTTTAAAAAATAGATCAAATGAAGCACTAAACCCTCATGTATCTGAGGTAAAAAATATACACAAAATATATATTTTGTTGTGAATGGTACAAAAATATTTCAGAAATATCTCCTGCATTTGAGAGATACATGTTACAAATTGCCAGCTTTGGTTGGACCGTCCCAAATTGGGTGGTTGTTTGATGCACTGGTCCCAGACTCTCCTGCATTCAAACAGGTCCAGAGTTCTGTATATATGCCACATATACAATTGTAGCACTTATGCTGAAGTTGTTTTTATTATATTGAAACTCTCATCCACGATTGATTACTATCTGCAGGTGAGCTCTAAGCTGCGCCCCTCCAGAGTGATCGTGGTGGGGGACCCCAGTCTGTGGCAGAGTCTGCGGTCCCTGCACAGCGGGACAGGCCTGTTCAAGAGGAGGGCGGAGGAGGAGCACCAGGACCTGAACATCCCCATCCTCAGACGGGACACGATGAGGTGCATGGTGGGCCGTGTGTACCGGCCCTGCTGGGAGGTCTGACCTGGGACTGTCCCAATCCTGCTTCACCTCAGTGTAACATAACCCAAAGAGTTGCTGTATATAAAAGAGTGTGGAGATGTGTGAATAAAGGTCTATATGGTCAGACTGTGGTATGGACATCTTTAAGGGCTGGATATGTACTGTTATGAAATCATCAAGGCTCCAGGCAGCCCACAGTGCCTTAACGGGAAAATAAAGAAGAAGGATAAATAGTGATACAATTATCTGTAATAATGTGATTTCACAATACAGAACAACTGCACATGTTCTCAGGTTTGACATCATATCACATGATGAGCTTTTGATCCTAAATACATAAATTGTATATATCATTTTAGACTAAGGTTGCTTGTTCAAATGTCACAGTGAGCTTACTGTTTACTGAATTTAAAGATTTTCAATATTAAGCCAATATTATATTCTTTTTTTTTTTTTTTATTTTGAGCAAAAGGGTGTGTAGAATGTTGTAGAATGATAATGCCATGTTTAGCTTCTATGAGTGTCCAAAAAGCAGAGGTGGAAAGTAACTCATTACAGATACTCATGTTACTGTAGTTGAATCAACTAGGAGACAACTAGGATATGGGACAACTAGGATATGGCCTAAAAGTGCAATCCCGGTGCTACAGGACCGCTTCCACTCCACAGACAGGGAATTATTCAGAGTTGACGATTTACTAACCATAGACTGTATAAAGAAGTGGACTAAGTGGGTGTGACCCATAACGTTCGGTTCCAGTTAAATGAAGTTTGAGCGGTTCGTCATAAAGCAAATCAAAAAGGCCATTCCATCGTCTTTGGACCAGTATCAGTTACAGGAAAAACAGAAACGGAGGACGCCATCACCTTTGGGGATCACACCCTGCTGGAACACCTGGACCACAGATACACCCATGTGCGGCTGTTTTTCATATCTAGTTCATCCTTTAACACCATTCTGCTGAACTCACCCTTGCTGAAACTGTGTGATCTTGGACTGAACAGCTCACAATGCAACTGGATACTGGACTTCCTAACCAACCGCTCTCAGTGTGTGAAAGTAGGTGAGCACATCTCATCCACGATCTACACAGGTGCTCCCCAGGGGTGTGTCCTAAGCCCAATATGGTACACCCTCAACACACATGACTGTTCTGCCCCTCTTCCTAATCACTAATCACATCATAAAATTTGCAGACGATACGTTGTGCTCGGACTCAACAACGAGACTGCATACAGGGGGAAGGTCAAACAACAAGCGGGGTGATGCAAAAAACACAATCTGGCCTTAAACATAAAGAAGACCAAAGAAATGATTGTGGACTTCTGTAAAAAGTAGCAAGTCATGCACCACTGAACATCAATGGTGGGGCAGTAGAGCCAAAACATCACCTCTGCTAAAAGAGGCTCTTCTACCTGAGGAAGCTGAAGAGAGTCAAACTCCCCCCCAGGCTCATGACAAACCTTTTACAGTAAGTACAGAGCAGTGGGAGTGTACTGGTGGCAGCGAAAACGGGGGTTGATCAAAGCAATGATATCTTGAATCCAGGAGAATAAAGATTACTCAAACTATGCATGAATCACTCTAAATACAACTTTGAGAGGGTAAATGAGAAGGAAACAACTATACCATGGTAAAAAACTTTCCGTATAGTCGATTTTGCAGAATAGGCCTGCTTTAAAATCATAACAGATTCTTAGTACAGCACAAGTCCCAATTGTCAGAAAGCACAGCTGTCTCACCTCTGTCTCATTTAACAGCTCTGCATCGCCTACTCTGATTGGACAGAGCTCAGACAATATGCAGACTGTGGTTTAAAATGACAAAATTCAGTTTTACAGTTTGATTGATCAAGTTTTTTTTAATAAAATTGTGAAAAAATGCTTCTAAAATTGCACCAAAAAGTAAATGTTTTCCATATGTACTTTTTTCATTTACTATTTGGCAACAGTACTCGTACATCCTTAAGTGCCATTTAAATTGAATTAATTAATTTTATTAGTCTAATTCTCATAAATACTGGGAGATATTTCTACCAATTTATTACAAACACAAATCTGCTGATGCTAGGTCTGCTCCAGTTTGGTGCGTCTACAAGTTGATATAGTAAACCGTCATCTGGCATGTATTACGGACCACTCCTCTTGACATGTGGTTAGAATACGCACTCTTGGATATCATGTACCTGGGGCCTCCTGATTGGTGCTGAAGAGTCCATCTTTGGGAGCGCAGCGTTCCCGGGATGTTTCTGTCTGAATCCCACTCCGGGTGTTTTTCTTGGTGTCTGGGCAGAGCTGTGGTTTTCTGGAAGCGTTTTGGGTTTGGTCTTATCTTTCACTGCTCCTGGCGGCTGTGAGACATGTGGTCTGGAGAGGGGAGGACCGCGGGGGCCTAATGGAGAGCCTGGATGGGGCTGGGGTTGGCCAAACATATCTGGAGCATCGGAGTGAGACGAGGATTATAAAAACACAAAAGTGTACAGTACAGGAGGTGGATGTCGGGGCATGTGTTGAATGTGCCGACAGCTTGGGAGTAAAAATAGCTGCGAGGATAGCACCTTTTGGCTAATTGTTAAAGGGCTATATGGGGGGGTATAATGCAAAATTGATCTTTTGGAGCTTTTTATCATGTTATAACGTTGTTCCCTCATCAAAAACATGAATAAGTTTTGTATGTCATGCATGCATGTTTGACTAATTTAGCAGAATTTTGCCTCTGTAAAATTCTGTCCAATGCTCAGCTCACAGCCTAAGCTGTTTCGCTGTTCATCCAAGTCGCTTCTTCAGTTCTGATCAGATTACTGGTGGACCCTGCCTTATATCTATCTAAAGGGAGGAGCTAACTACACTGAAACTGGAAGCAGCTATTGTTTACAAAGTTTCTGTCTGAAGGTTCAGTCTATTGAGCTACTCTAAGTGTGCACTGTGCCTGTGTCATACTTAACATATTCATTCGCTATTGTTTACAGTTTCTGTTGTAGGCTAGGCCTATTGAGCTACACTAAGTGTGAACTGCGCCTGAGTCATACTTCATTCAGCTCTTAATGGGTGCTTTCACACCTACTGGCATCCTGGCTAGCTCTATTGTTCTCTTTGTTTCCTTTGTTTGCTTTGGGTCTGAGGATAGAGGAGCTCTCGTGACAGTGTTGGTACATTCTCAACAACAGCCACTCCATAAGAAAATGTACCAACACCGTCGCGAGAGCTCCTCGGGACCCCAGTCCACCGTACATCTCCATCTCAAAGCCACTAACCACTTCTTTGAAGATAGTGAGGTACAGATCTTAGCCAGAGAAAAGAAATGGTTTGAGAGGGGGGTTAAAGAAGCTATTTTTGTTAGGAAAGACAGTCCTTCCTTGAACAGGAATGGGGGCCTTAGACATCATCTTTCCCCCATTTATAACAAAAGAAGCAAAGAGAACAATAGAGCTAGGCAGGATGCCAATAGGTGTGAAAGCACCCATTAAGAGCTGAATGAATATGCTAAGTATGACTCGGGCACAGTGCACACTTAGTGTAGCTCAATAAACCTAGTACATACAGAAACTGTAAACAATAACTGTTTTCAGTTTCAGTGTAGTTAGTTCCTCCCTTCAGATAGATATAAGGCAGGATTTACCAGCAATCTGAGCAGAACTGAAGAAGTTCAGTGTAGTTAGTTCCTCCCTTCAGATAGATATAAGGCGGACCCAAACAGCAATCTGAGCAGAACTGAAGAAGTAGCTTGGATAAGCAGTGAAATGTCTTCACTCCTACAACTTTTTGTCCAGTTGACAGATTTCCCTTTTTCTATGTCACCCATATGCAAAATTCCATCCAAAATTCTGGGAAAATGTACATACAAGGAAATATTCTGACAGATTAGACCACTGAACATTTATTTAAAAAACTAAAGGTGGTATTGTATAAATTAGATTAGCTTTGGGCCTTGTTTGCAGAATAGTTGCTTGGTAACAGTTAAAGGATTACCCATTTGTTCTGCATTGTTAGCATTTTGAACAGCCGCCACATTCCTACATAACACAGAGCTAAACATGAGCCAGCAGACAGAGGGTATGCTGGGAAAAGTACACCTTTTGCTCTTTAACAGGGTCATGGGTTGGAAAAACAGTTATGGCAGATGGAGACTGGCAGACAGAGCAGAGCCAGCGCAGGGGGTGTCTGGAAAATTGGACGTTTTGGTAATTTTATGAAGCATAATTAAACACAACGCCTTGTAAAAATAATGATGTCTTCGGAGTGGACTGAGGGAGTGTGACGTCACCCATAGCGTTCAGCTCCAACCTAATGAAGCTCAAGAACCATTCACCCATTCACACACACATTCATACAGCAATGTACGGGGCAAGGTAGGTTAAGTGCCTTCCCCAAGGACAGTATTCATTTGTGGGAGCTGGAATCGCACCGCCAAACTGTGGGTCAGTGGATCTACCACTCATCCAATGATGTTTATGTCGAAAGCGGGATTCGAACCTCCAACCTTCGGATAAGTGGACGAACACTCTACCAACTGAGTCTGAATTGTTGGAATAATCACAATTAGGCTAAGTGCAGAGCACAGGGTGGGGATAGAGGGTAGGTGAAAACAGATTTTCTGAGCACTCAAGCCTCAAATGTAGGACAATACAGGATTACTCAAACATGCATGAATCAATCGAAATACAAATTTGTGTAAGCTAATGATGAGAGAACACTGTTATGGTGAATACGTCTTCTGGAATTTGTGAACTAGTCAACTTTGGTCCAGACTGAGTTTCTTCCAAGGGTAATTCCAATTGTTTAGCTTTTTTGGACAGCACAGTTACAGCCAAAACGCAGGCTAAATTAAGTATCTATTAACTAGCCATTTTCACATCCCGCTAACTCTAATGCTAACGTAGGCTACTGTTTTACAAGCTAGCTAGCAGACGGCGGACGACCCTGGGTACCCTCATTATTTGTATAAGTCCCAGAGGAGGGAGTTGGACAATGTTGTATTTTCTGGACCTCTGTGTTGTTAGCAGAATGTAATGGTGTGTAAAATGGCTGTCGACAGTGAGATTTGAGATAAGTGTCGGACTTTAGCGCACATGTGGGACGAGTTAGCGCAGTAATGATGAGGTAAATACAAATGTTTCTGACGACATGTCTGAGGACAGTATGAACGCTATGTTTCCTGAGCGGGGGTGTACAGGGAGGTACGGCTCACCGTCTGAAGACCGAGGAGGTCCTTATGACTTAATTGATTATATTTAAGGTGCTTTGTGTAACCTTTCAGGTGGAATGTTCCACAGTACACAACACTCTCTCCACTGCTCTAATCTGTAACTTGACCTGGTGATGTGACTTGCTTGTCAGCTTGTCAGTGCTTCCTTGTAGATAGACAAGTCTAATACCATACTGGGTACTGGGACATTCTAGGCCAGGGGTTCTCAAACTTTTTGAGCCCAGCAACCCCTTATCGGTATGAAAATATCCCAAGGACCCCCTATCATTCTCCACGATGGTATCACAATAAAATTAAATATAAATCAAACCAAATTTGGATGAAAGATTCATTTTCATAGTTGTGTTGTTTGATTGGGATTATTTAATAAGAAATTGCAGTATTTAAGTAATCATCAAGTGTTACCATAATGTTTGTCAAGAACCACTGTTCTTTGCAATATAACAACGTCTATGGAGATGGTGACAGATCCTACACCTGAAAAGTTATATAGTGCACTTTTAAATGATACCAACTTAGTGATGCTAAAAGTCATCCAATTAAACCGTAAGTCAAGTTTATTTATAAAGCACATTTAAAACAATTGCAGCTGCCCAAAGTGCTGCGCTCATGCTTCACAGCAAGAAGGTTCCCAGGCCTTTGTGTGGAGTTTGCATGTTCTCCCTGTGTCTGGGTGGGTTTCCTCCAGGTGCTCCGGTTTCCACCATCAACCCAAAACATGGACATGCAAATCCTCCAGTTAAGATAGTCCTGACCAAGACTAGCTCAAGATCTGGAGGTGGGTCTCTGGGCAGCACTGCTGTGCCCACTGCTCCTGAGGTGCCCCAGCAGCATTGAAAGATGAGTCAAATGTAGAGGACAAAAAGTGTATCTTACTGTAACGTTCTATAAATGTTCAGAGACTGAGCAGTTCTGTTACAGCAAAAATGTAGTATTTAGATGCCACTTTGATAAGTTTAAACTCATCTGCTTTGCTGATTTTTTGCTGGCTTTATAGGAACAAGACAAATTCTTGATAACAGCAGAAGTAATATGTGAAGATTCATTTGAAAGTGACTGCTTCTTATCAGTCTGGATCAGCAAATGCCTCGCCTAAGCCTACATTTCCTACCCTACGCTATTCCATTCATTATGGTAAATGTCAATGCACTGTTTTTAACTGATGAGAAATGGCATTTCATTGATGTGCGTGTACGAGACTGAAATGACAATATACTTCATTCATCCACTGTGAATCCATGGGTTTCAAGTGAGTTTAGGACAGTTGCATTGCATTAAACAACTGCTTAATGATCAATGATCTTCTGAATGACGCAAATTTCACAAAATGGCATCCATAACAGGAAGCGGTCAGTAGCAATGCAGGAATAAAATGTCAAATGTGTATTCAACCAGGAACCTTCCCTTTCTTACTTGTCTATCACTTTCGGCCAATCATATCCAACACTATCTTTACTTCTAAATCTGCTATAGAAATACATTTTGTCTTAAATAGGAGGTATTTTATTTCTAAGGGGTATTAGCTCTTAACACATAACATATTTAGATCACCTTGTTTCCTTTTATTATTTTGAAAATGCTATATTCACCAAAAACAATGCATTAATATGCTTTATAAGTTTCACTTTCGTTTTTGAGTCTCCCCTCCCTTTGCTCTCCACACTAAGTCTCTCCCCCTGCAGAGCACTATCACAAAACAATCAGCGTGCATCCTGCTAATGAAACTACTGCACATCACATCAGGGTTGTCAAGGTGTACAGTTTTGTGTCATGTTTTTGTATATTTATGGGGAATTGTCATGTGGGAGCATGGGTGACGACAGAACTTGTGGGCGGAGCATTACACAGAACTTGTGGGCGGAGCATTACACAGAACTTGTGGGCGGAGCATTACACAGAACTTGTGGGCGGAGCATTACACAGAACTTGTGGGCGGAGCATTACACAGAACTTGTGGGCGGAGCATTACACAGAATCTTACAGCTAACCATAAGGAGGGTTCAGGCATGTTTTTGATGATTGAACAACCTTATAAAATGGTAGAACACTAAAAAAATCGATTTTGTATAATACCTCTTCTTTAACACCTCAACCAACCACAAAAAAATCCCCCAAAATCAAAATTTTGCCCAAAAAAGTGATTCTTTAAGAGTGGCTATTATGCCAAATCAACTTTTTGATGCTTTGTACCATGTTATAACATTGATCCTACATCAAAAACATTCCTGATGAGGTTTTCTGAATCGTTTGTGCATGTTTGAGTAATCTTACGATCTCTCCTGGGCCCTATTCGAACCCTCCTTACGGTTATGTGCCCACAAGCCTACTTAACCTGATCTAAATATGTTATGTGTTAGCACTTAATACCTCGGAGAAGTGTAGTACCCTCCTCCTTAAAGAGCCCATATTAAGCTGTTTTCTGATCTATGTTATAATATTGTTTGCCAAACATACCTGGAGTTGTGTTTTTTTTCATTCACACATGTTTAACACACAGACCCTGCATATCTAAGCTGAGTTCTTCTCTCAAACAGAAAACTCTCTGTTCCACCTTGTGATGTCATATGGTAATACAGGAAGGGCTCCACTGTGTTTTTAAACTCCATACACCTTCACTAGAATCATTTGGATGATTTGGATTAGAATGTGGATGATTTCAGCCCTGGAATTGCCAAACCTTACTGAACAAAAGGTAAAAGGTAGCTGTTAATTTGACCGCTTCATGACAACACAAGGTGGAACATACTGCTCCATTGTGTTTTTAAACTCAGTTACAGACCCTTTAAGGATAATATTACCTTTGAATAGTAGATATTGTTGCTATGCCGATTATTCCTATGTATAAATCTATTGTCTCTTTTCACATGTCAAAAGTATGCTGCTCTCTGCGTTATCTAACTGTTGTTCTGACAGAAAGCCCTCGAGAGCAGCCCATCAGACACACACAGCCTTATATGGCCTCGGAGCTCCAAGACACGTGGAGGTGAGGCAATAAATAAAGTGTTTTAATACAGTGTTGTTATGAAGTTCTGTAACGTATGATAAACCTGCAAACCAGAGCCCCGGCCAAAATACCACAATGGTGGGATTAATAAGGGCTAGAGAGATCGTTGCCACGGTAACCTCTAACCAACATCCAGTCCCAGCAGCCACGTTGTGAGTGTAAAATTCTACTCAAGAATGTTTAAAGATAAAATGTCCTGACAGAGACAAGCAGAGTTTCCTGCATTATTAGGATGACAAATAACCAGAGGTGGTACAGTAACCAAAAATTGTACTCAAGTAAGAGTAACATTACTTCAAAATAATATTAGTCAAGTAGAAGTACAAAGTAATGATCCAAGAAATTACTCAAGAGTATTTAGGAAAACTACTACTCAAGTAAGAGTACCTTAAAGAGTAACTGTTGGGATGCAAAATCTGATTTAAAATTTGAAATTAGCGTAGCCTAATTTGAAGGGCAAAACATGAAATAATGCACAAAATCTGGCATTTCTAAAGGATGGATACAAAAATGAGACAAACAAAATCATCCTGAAGGATAATGCACAAAATCTGGCATTTCTAAAGGATGGATACAAAAATGAGACAAACAAAATCATACCTGAAGGAGCGCTGAAAGAAACACAAATGTTCAAATCAATTTCATATTGTCAGCATAAAGCTTTTGTCACTTGTGACTTACTCACAGTGGAAAGAGGAACCACATCTTTTACTCAAGTAAGAGTACTGTTACTTCATTAGTAAGTAAAAGTATGCTGCTAGAAAAGTACTCTGAAACGGTAAAAATTTTCTCAAGTAAATGTAACTGAGTAAATGTAACTGAGTACTACCCACCTCTGCAAATAACCATTATATGTCCATTTAAAACCTTTAATTAATGAATTTTCTAGCCCTGTTTTTATAGTATTTTCTATTAGAAAAAAAACAAAACAAAAAATATTTGAACAAAAACTCAGTCTTAACAAAGTTCTGCTCTTAAAATATAACCTATAGGGGGAAATTCAATGGATCCATTTACCATGAGTCCATGGTAAGTTGGGTACCACAGCTTTAATAAGGAAGCATATTTAACTTATCCATTACACTGTTGAATGTGGTATACACTTAAGGATGCACTATGTAATTTTCCTAGTGGACTGGCCACCTCCTGCTTGTCTCCATGGAGGTGTTATCGATTTTCACATTATGGCATTACATTTATCTAACTCCATAAACTCAGTAACTTTAAATAACAATAGTAAGGCACTGTATCTGAATTCACTCCTCTTAGCCACACTAGAGCTGTAGATGGCCTGTTTATCCAATCAGAGCGTTGTGTTGTGTCGCGGTGGTTTCCCAGAAGTCTCTGCAGCAGGGAGTCTTTCAGATGTGTTCACGGAGGCCTCCTATTGGTCCTTCAGGGGTAAACATTGTAAGGTCAGAGG
Organism: Periophthalmodon schlosseri; assembly: GCA_000787095.1. Classification (NCBI taxonomy): domain Eukaryota; kingdom Metazoa; phylum Chordata; class Actinopteri; order Gobiiformes; family Gobiidae; genus Periophthalmodon; species Periophthalmodon schlosseri. The sequence goes on along the minus strand of KN483063.1, from coordinate 7,240 downwards.
TCAAAGGTCACAGAGCTGAGTCTGACCTATAGCTGCATGACAACAACTGCTCCTGTCTGCCTCAGAGGTACACTTAGTTTTCAGCTCGCCCTCACATGAAGAAGAAAGTGCTTCTGATGAATGAGAAGCAGAGGTCAGACTATGAGCTTCAGAGCGAGGCTGCACTGATTTCTCCAGAGGTCAAAGTCTAAGGATCACATCTTTGGGAAGGTATTTATCACCCAGGATTACGGGAGACTAAAAGCTCCAAAAAGCCAGTTTAGCAGGACCTTTAAACTAAAGCGTAGGCCATATGCCATATTGTTTAAAATCTTTGGATGCTGAGTCGGCCTTGGGCGCTGTACCAGATTTTTGTCGATGTCCATTCTCATCAAATCTCAGAAGCTAAGCAGGGTTGGGCCTGGTTAGCACACGGATGAGAGACCGCAGGGATACCAGGCTGGGGGAGCAGTGGCTCTAGTGCGTAACTGCTGTTGTGTCCTTAGGCAAGACACTTAACCTACCTTCCCTAGTATAAATGTGGTGTGTGTTTGAGCGTCGGTGGTGGTCAGAGGGGCCGATGGCAGAAGTAGCTTATCACTAGGTGCAGAGGGTGGAGTGAATGAATAATGCAACATGAAGCACTTTGGGTGTCTTGTTGTCATTTTTAAAAGTTTGCAGCAGTCCAAACGTATTCCTCACTTTGCAACTTTCAGAGGCCAGAGCGAAGTTGGCGTCACACACAACACCGGCCCAGCCATACTTCCTGATTCACTGCTGATAAAGATGGTTTATAACTGGCTGCTTTTACAATATATCTATACTGGGACAAAACAGACAGTATTTTATTACATGAAACGCTGTTCTGTGGTCCGGCTGCCAGGGCTCAGGGCTCTCGCAGACCTAACACCCGGTTCTCCGTCTAGTTCAAATGTCCAGAACATGCTTTGGACAGTCCAGCTTCTCTTCTGTTGGACCAGACTGTGGAACTGTCTGCAGCAGCCTGAAACTGCAGACTGAATATAACACCTTTAACAGAAACACTAATGAAATGAAATGAAATAAATAGAATAAAAATAGAAATAGAATAGACTAGAAATAGTATACAATAGTATAGAAATAAAAATAGAATAGAAATAGAATAGAAACAGAATAGAATAGAATATAAATGGAATAAAAAATAGAATATAAATAGAATTGGAAATAGAAAAGAAATAGAAATAAAATAGAATAATAAATAGAATAGAAAATAAATGGAAATGGAATAGAAATGGAAATAAAATCAAAATAGAATAGAATAGAAATAGTATAGAAATAGAATAGAGACAGAATAGAATATAAATAGAATAGAATAGAAAAAAATAGAAAAAAAAAGTAGAATAGAAATAGAATTGGACATACAATAGAAATAGAATAGGAATAGAAATAAAAAATAGATACGGAAATAGAAATAGAATTGGAAATAGAATAGAAATAGAATAGAAATAGAATAGAAATAGAAATAGAAATAGAATAGAAATAGGAATGGAAATAGAGTTGGGAATAGAATTGAATCGAAACAGAAATAAAACAGACATAGATAAAAATTGAAATAGAATAGAAATGGAAATAGAATAGAAATAGAAACTGAATAGAACTGAAGGAGATGACAGGCCCATGACTCATGTTTATTATTTATGTTGTTCTAACTCATGCATGTTTTAACTCTATGGACATTTAGTGATTTACAGATGTTGCCAATAATGTTCACATTTTCATTATTTGATCTCTCTGAGCTCTGTTGGTTCTGATCTCATTATTGCCATTACAGTCAGTCCAAACGTGACGTAAGCCCATCTGCTCTGCCACTGTCAGTGCTGTAAGACGATCCCTGTCCCCCGAGCTAATGGCACCCCAGCCTCTAATGGGTCGCCTGATCACATGACCCCTGTCACATGACCTCTGGCGCCTAAAGGACAGCACCCAGTCAATCTCCTGTCCATGGGTTAAACGCGTGGGTCAGATCTGTTAATGGCGATCAATAACTCTGCACCAATCAATCCTCTTCTTCCTCCTCATCTTCCTTCTCCTCGTCTTCCTCCCTCTCTCCTCCTCCTCCTCTTCCTGATCAGAGATGTGACATGCAAGGATCATCATATACATGTGGGGAGCGGGTGTGGGTGCGGGTGCGGGTGCGGGTGTGGGTGTGGGAGCGGGTCTCAAGATGGGGCACATCATAATGCACCCTTCAGCAGACAATCAACAAACATGCTGAACCTAATCCCACTTGTAGCTCCATCATCCCTCCTTTCTCCTTTTCTCCTCCCCCTCCTCTGTCCTCTTCTTGCCCCTCTTCCTCCCCCTCCTCTTCTTCCTCCTCCCCTTCTCCTCTTCCTCCACCTCCTCCTCTCCTCTTCTTCCTCCTTCCCTCCTCCTCCTTCACTTCCTCCTCCTCTTCTCCCCCTCCTATGTCCTCTTCTTCCTCCTCCCCCGTGTTCCTCCCTCTCCCCTCTCCCTCCTCCATCTCCTCTCTCCCTCCTCCCCTTCCTCTCTCCCCCTCCTCTCCCTCCTCCAACCTTGTCATAACTTAATCAATGCTTCACTTACATTTTAGATCGCAGTATTGATGTAAAATGTCTTCACTTACAGATGTTTCTAAATAGTAGCTTGTCAAAACTTATCTTACTGTGAGTGGGCTCATCTTCCCACAGATCTGACCTGTAACTTGGTCCTTGTCTCCATGAAGATAGCTAAGTTTAATGCCATACTGTGGAACATTCAGTGACATTCAACTGACATGTTCAGAGCCCTCAAGCCTCAAATGCTCCTCAGGTGTGGGAGGGGGGGGGGGGGCGGGGAGGGGGGGGGGGGGGGGGG